>CAWUDS030004389.1:0-27238 GCA_963859935.3 Lathyrus sativus | reverse complement strand
AGGAATCATCCTACTAGGGAAAAAGTTGTCTGCAAGTGTGGTGACTTTCAAGGACCCAGATTCACATACCTCAGATGACCTGTAATTTGCCAAAACCATAACTTGAGCTCTGCAAATCCTATCAAGGACTTATACCACTCAAATTAAAGCTAAGAACAAGCTCTACAACATTCATGTTGTGGGGAAGATGAGATGACAATCACATCTTGAGCTAAAACTGCCTGGAAGATAGGGATCAAACTAGGGGATTTTACACTGTCCATCCTTAGAAACCCTAACTTAAAACTTCTCATACTCTTCAATCATGATGAGTTGGTCTAGGAATCATCCTTATAACATCTCAATACATCACTCCATGATCTCATGGCCCTTGGATTAGGTCTCAACCTTCTCCAAATCGTTAGTTGACCTAGGGTTGACCCAGTCAAAACCCTAATTCTACCATTCATGGTTGAATCTTCTGAATTCTTGCACAATGACCTCTCCGGGCTTCATGATGGCTTTCAAGACATATCATAAGCTTTCTCAAAGCTTCAAGTCTATTCTTCAAAGTCTCAGAATCATCTGAGGAGCACCCACAACTCTCAAGTTATGAAGCACACAATCTTGGTTTCAACCAGTTCCTCTGAGGATCTCTTGAACTTTCTGATGAAGGCATCAACCTTCAAACACTTGATGGGTAAATAACTGTTGGTCAAATTTTGGGGTGCAACACCTGCCTGCCCGAAGTTTATAGCCTTGCTATCCAACAGATCTTGGACTTTATGCTTGAAAGCGTGGCAACCCTCAATATCATGTCCGGGCGCCCCGGAATGAAACTCACAATGCTTATTGGCATCGAACCCAAAGGGGAGTTCTGGCCCCGGAGGTGGTGCCAACGTTCTTTTCTCGACCAGATTTAACCTCAACAACGTCTGAAGCAACTCCGCATACGTATACGGAGGCTTATCAAACACCCTCTTCGGTTTTGCATTCGGAAATCTTCTCTAACCCTGATTCGGCCTCTGCTGCTGCTGTTGTTGTTGCTGTGGTGGTATCTGTTGTAGTGGTTGTGGTTGTTGATGAAACGGGATGGTAACACTTGCTACTTGTTGAGGATGCATATATTGATTCTGTCCTCTGCCCCTGCCTCGGCCTCGACCACCAAATACAGCACTAGCGTCGCCCTGACGTCGACCCCCAAATTCTTTTCTATTACCTCCTGATGAAGTAGACTCCCCAGCTTGGAACCTTCCCACCTTAATACTATTCTCAATCATTTTACCCATCAAAATCAGATCAGAGAAACTGCCCAACGCCACAGGAAACAACTTCTCATAGAATATCCCCGTGAATGTTCCAATGAACATATCGTTCATCTCCTTCTCCACTAGAGGAGGATGCACTCTTGCAGCCATGTCGCGCCACCTTTGTGCATATTCTTTGAAACTCTCCCCAGTTTTCTGTGACAAGCCTTGCAGCTGGACCCTGTTCGGTGCCAGGTCACTGTTATATTTGTAATGTGTCACAAACGCATCAGCCAGTTGCTTCCATGTTTTAATCTGAGTGGGCTCCAACCCCATATACCACTCCAGTGACGGTCCGGACAGGCTATCTTGAAAGAAATGCATCAGAATTCTTTCATCATTTGAGTAAGCGGACATCCGTCTGTAGTAAGAGCGAACATGCACTTTTGGGCAAGTGTCCCCCTTATATTTATCAAAAGTGGGAGCTTTAAACTTCAGCGGTACCCTCAGGCCAGGCACCAATCCCATTGTAGTCATATCTAAGCCAGTAGTATTCTGATTCACTACACCCTTCATTTGTTCCTCAAGCATTTTGATCCTCTGCACAGGATCCACAGGTCCTTCAATACCTCTACCAGAAAAGGCATCTTCCTGTTGGTCTTCAACCCAATTAACATTCTCATTTCCGTACCCGTCATACCCATTGTTACGACCAAATCCAGTCTGATTCATCATAGGACCCAGTCCTCTGTTACCATACCCTTGAGTGACCCCGGCAGGTCCAAACCCAGTGTTGAGAAACCCAGCGCCATTTCCGTTACCCAATCCACCATAGCCCTGATTAGCATTATCAAAACCATCATATCCGAAACCCTGGGTGTTGAAGCCGAACTTCCCATCCTGATTGACATAATCAAAACCTTGATCATTATAGCCGAACCCGTTGTTGCCAAAGCCATTACCTCCATTGTTACCACCACCCAGATTGGCGTCTCCAAATCCAACATTATTAATGACAGTCTCATTAACAATTCCTGTATTACCATTCCCGGCGTCAGCGCCATTGTTCACATTCACAACAGGTATATTTACCACAGGTGGAGCTACAGGCGTAGGAGTACCATCCCCATGAATGGTTTCAACACGTACAAAATTGTGGTCTTCGTTTCCATTCCCAGTACTCTTCACCAGCAATGGCTGCACCAAAGTCTGCAGGCTTTCCTGCCCCTTCACAACCGTCTCCATCGTCTGCATGAACAGCGCCAGCTTTTCACGCATCTCCTGCATCTCGTTTTGCATCTGGTCCATAACTCTTTTGCAGTTGGTACGAGTAGAGTATCGGTGAGGACGTTGACTTTCAATCCTGAAAAACCTGTCGAGATGCAGGAAATGAGATACAGTTCAATAATTACCTGGTAATGCAATATGGATATGTATGCAAATGCAACATGTGTCTGTGCATTAGGGAATATCACTCTCTCAATTCTAGTGCCAATGTGTTGTTGTGTCGTGCAGTGTTGTGACAGTGCGGTGATAAGAAGCTCAGATACATTCACAGAAGAAACAACTCATATATTGCTGAAGGGCCCACCGAACCGGGAATACAATATACAATAACAAGAAGGCATGACCTCAACCAACAATCCTGGTGATGGTCAGCACGATGCAAATAAAGCATACACAATAGTACATAAAATGGTCACGTGCGGCCATACGCCCGATACTCTTTCAGCAGCCTTTTGGTCTTCTGATGGTCTGGCTGAGAAAGCAATCCCTCGATAAGTAGATCTCTTCGCTTGAGAATACGCTGTAAATCCCCGATAGATTCCTCCCATGCCCCTTCTCCAAAGCAGTCATCTAACTTCCGCTTCTGGGACACAACCTTCTTCTTGCGCTCGACAGCTTTATTCAACGAGTTCTAAAGGTCATATCTTACCATAACCTCTTCTTCATACTTTCTCTTGCTAGCCTTCAACTGATCTTCGAGGGCAGAGATTTGCTGTTTCAATTTGTCTTCTCTCTCTTTGTTGTTAGTTAGCGTAGCATTCCACATTTTGGTGAACGAAGAGATTTCCCGGTAGGCGATATCGAGTGACTTCTTCTTGGACTCTAACATGTCATGAGAGCTTTTAAAGTCTTTTCCCAGGCGTTCACGCTTCTTTTTCTCTTCTGCCAGTTCAGCACCTAACCTGTTTACCAACTCAGTCTGCTGTTGGAAGGAATACACAGCTTCGTTTTTCTCACTCCGGATTTGAGCCAATTCCTTCTCTAACTCTTCATTGATCTTTATCAGGTCTTCTTTTTCTTTCACGACCTGCTCATATACCTCAATAGCCACAGAAGGGGGCTCCTCAACTGGAATGGGAACAGGAAGTGTTACTGCTGGAAAAGGCATCTGCATCTGTCTTACCCTCTCTTGAATCCACACCTTGTATGACATATAGGCTTGACAATCATTCTTGCCTAACAATGGTTTCCCTCTTCTGCAGATATGATTCCAAGCGTGCTGAAGCTTGGCCAATAATTCCCCACTCAGATCACCGGTGAAGTACAGAGATTCCTGTACTTCTTCCTCCTTCGGCGGACTCTTCAAAGCATACCCGAACTGTCTGACTAACAATGAGGGGTTGTAGTTGATACATCCCTTCCTTCCAATCAAAGGAACGTTGGGATACCCGACGCAACGGAAGATAATCTCTGACCCCAATAAATCTCTATCGAACCAGACAATGTCTTCTGAAGAAAGTCCCATTAGACGCTCGGACCATTCAGCTGTATCTGCAGATTCAACAAAAGGACCCTTCTTGGGCAGATGGTTCTCAAACCACATATTCAGCAATGGTACACAACAATAGACATTCTTCCCCCTTCTGTTTTCATTCTTATAATGCAAGGAATGATAGAAATCTCCAATCAAGGTAGGCACCGGGTTGCCTGCAGCAAACAAGTGGAATGCATCCAAATTAACGAATTCAGGCAGATTAGGGAACAACACGATCCCATAGATGCACAAAGCAAGAACAGCGTTAAACACAATCCAACAGCCACTCTTAGCGTATTCCTGGGCTTTGCCCACCAAGAATTTGAGAGAAAAACCAGAAACTCCATGCCAGGAAGTCAACATCAACTCTGCAGGATCCATATGCAAGGAAACAGCTAAGTCCTCCAGCTTAGGCGTAGCATCGAAGTGAATGAAGGGTACTTTGTTCTGAACTGGCAACTCTAGAAACTCAGCGTACTCCTCCATGGTCGGAGCCAAAATGAAGTCCTGGAACAAAAAACACCTCAAGGAGGGATCATATAACTGCATCAATGTGTATAACCCATTCAGCTCATATGTAGTTGGTCTGCAAACCAATCTCAGTAGCTTCCCATAGCTCTTCCTAAAACTTCTCCTCACATCATCATCAGTTAGGGAAATCAGCCCCAACAGAGAAGTCACATCAGGGGTAGGCAACTTATACGCAACAGTCATCCTCAAAGTACTCATGGTGACAGATAGAAGTCTGGAGCACTAGAATCGGGAAGTATGAAAATGCACCTGCAGCACAGACACACGTTAATGACATGCACATGATGATGCAAACAATGCAATATGCAAACAATGCAACAAGGGATCAAGTGCCCCTGGATGAGAAGCACAATCCACAATATTGGCCTCAAATAGACCCACAAACTGCTCAAGACCATCCACAATGCTCCAACCTAGTCTCTGACAGACCCAATAACACTGTCCTCAAATATCACATCACTGGATCTCAATCAAGAAAACAGGTAATCTGGAAGTCAAGTTACCTGCATGTCCCAACCCCTCTCACAGGTAGGTGTCCTAATAACTGACACAAGGTATGGTATCCTATGCGGTCGTCGGCGTCACAGACTTTCAAGATTGATGATACGATACCCCGAAGGTGTGGCATCATCAAATTCTGAAGAGGCCTCACTTAGCCAACTTCCAATTGATCGGTCCCCAGAGTCGACAATCCAACTAACCAACAACCCCCTCAACCCAAAGGGTTGAAAAAGAAGTCAACCAGATGAACCTCGTCTGAGCATGGATTTCATGAGACACTAGTGCCTGCAAAGCAAGCACACGCTCACTAATTTCCACAACTAATTCTAGGTGCACTCAAGTCCAGGTCCGACTTATCTCTCAATCATAGACCCCCCTCATACCCACAGTAATAATCACAATAATATAATGCTAAATGTAAATACAGAAAGGTAAATCCATACAAAGTCCACGACGGGAAAACAAGCGCTAGGATTGACTCGCATAGGGGACGTTGGATCCCCAGCAGAGTCGCCAGCTGTCGCTACTGCGAAAATCGGCGTCGGCTAAATAGAAGAGTCGCCACCGTGCGTTATTTATCCCAACGGAGGGAAAGGAAACGCTCGAAGTAAACCTAACGCAAAGACGGGAAAGGAATGGTCATCGCAACCAAATCCTGGATTCGGGAGTCGGTTACGCAAGGGGAAGGTATTAGCACCCCTCACGTCCGTCGTACTCGATGAGATCCACGCTTGTTTTCTAGTACGGATTGTTATTCTATCTATTCTAAGGGTTAAGGGTTAAAAAGAAAGAAAAAGTGACTCGGCAAAGTATCGCACTTTATGCCTACGTATTCCCGTCTGGAACGAGAAATCAGAGTCAACGTAGTTTGCCTACCTACGGGAAAGGATGGGAAGGTTGCTCGCTAGGATATCGCATCCTATGCCTACATACTTTCATACAGCATGAAAGATCAGAGCAAACGTAGTTCGGGCTACGTACGACACCAGTCTGTCTGTTTATCTTTTATCCTTCTGAAAAAGTTTTCTCCTGATTACGGGTCCAAGCGGACAAAAATGACGTTTTGATTGGTTTCCAGTCTTTTACGCAAGAACTGTCTTTTATTGTGTTTGACATGTTAGGGTGTTTTTTTTATTTGTTTCGAGAGGAGAAGAGAAACGACGTTCTATAAAACCTATGGTTAAAAAGGGGAATCAAAACTAACCTAATGTTGTCATGCATGGGTTAAAACCTAATGTCTGTCGTGTTTCTCTCTTGCGCAGAGAGAAACAGAGTTCCTAAGGGATAAACGGAAAAGAAATAACATATATAATAAAACAGTAAAAAAAATGCATGGATGCAGCAATACAAGCGAGGCAAGGGAGTCCCACTCAACCTCGAACCTGGGAAAACAATAGGCAAAGTGAAACAGCTTCACTTCAAACCTAAGGGGCAAGCTGAACAAGCCAACAAACAATACAGAAAAGGAAATAAGATCCAACACCAGCTCTGACAGCAACACCAGCTCCTACAGTAAGCAGTTCAAACAGCACCAGCTCTGACAGCTACAGTTGATTGACAGTAAACAGTTGACAGTAACAACTTCAAGCAAGATCCCATCTTCACCCTTCAATGATCCCCAAGCTTTAGATAAGCTTCTGTCTTCAAAAGTACCCCAGCTCTGGCAAGCAATGAACCCCAACAAATAAACAGCTTCAAACAGCATCAAAACCCTAATTCAACAGTTGAGCAACTTTGACATGCACAAGCTTCTCCTTTATCAATCTTCAATGCCATGAACTTTATCTTCAATAAACTTCTTTCTTCGAGGCAAACACTCCAGAAGAGAATCACTTAACAGAATAAGTTGAATGCTAAATAGCTTATTGACAACCAAAGGAAGCCTATAAGTGTTTAACATTATAAGAGTCAGGTTCCCTCAAAGTTCTACTTCCAAGATAAGCCACTTATCCCTCCAAAGGATGGATTTGAATACCATAAAAGGACTTTTTGTCATAGGGAGGAATAGAAGTACAAGATGCTTTCCATGTTTGTGAAAGAAATCATTCTAAGTCTAAGGCTCTTTCCTATTTCTCCTATCTCCTAAGTCTTCAACAAGCGCCTTCAAGCACAAGAATCCCCAAGCTCCAAGAATTGATACTTGTCTTCAATCTTCTTCCATGCTTCCTCATGCTCCACAAGCCAAGCCCAAGCCCCACACCCCAAAGAAATACCCAAAACCCAAGCAAACAAAACAATATCCCAAGGGGGAAACACACCAATATCACCCAATTTGCAAAAATCAAATAAAATGAAAATACTCATCATAAAATCCTAGATTAATTTCTAAGGGACCCTAACTATGTACCCTATACCCCATATAAACCCCAAGGCTTAAATCAAACTAAAAACCCAAAAACTATGTGTTAAAATGCACCTATGTTAGTTGAAACCCTAATTCTAGCACACTTGCTTCACACCTCTCAAAAACAATTAAATTTAAGTCACAAAAATGTGACAAAAATCCAGGGGGGAACCTAATTCTATAATATAACCATAGCAAAAAGAATGGCATCAAAATGTGAAGTAAAATGGCTATACAAAATTCAGAAACAATATGTACAAAATGGAATGAAATAAAAAGCAATTAAAAGTAAAAATGCACCAGAAATAGAAAAATGCATGAAATGTCAATTTTATTTTTCTATAATTTTCTTGAGATCTTTATGAAAATGAGGGAAAAAATCCCATGCAAAAATGTTAATTTTTGAATTTATTATGAATTTTCAAAGAACTAGGTATGAAATGAAAAATTAAAGAAAATATGAGAAAATGACAAATGCGTGTGATGAATAGCAATTAAAAACAATGTAAAAAGCCAACTGGGCCCAGAGTGGGGTGTGTCTAGAAATGCGCGCCTAAGCCCAATTCAGTTCAGAAATTAAAAAATAAAAATCAAATAAAAATGGAAAAAGTTTGGTGGGAATAGCAAGGACTTCGCGTGTATTTCCTAATGGGCCTCTAAAGTGGGGTTCTATTATCAAAGTTCAACTAAGCCCATGACCACAATTTAAGTGAAACGCTGCGTATGATATACTCGGAATCCCTTCACAAAATGAAGCTCGCTCGTGGCCCTTGGATCTCAGCTTGGTCAAAGGTCTTCTCATCATTTAATGGCTAATAGATCGTCTTCAACATTTGAATGTGGGAGGGAAAAGAAACTCCATGGATGTACAGAACTCGTACTTCATCTTCTCCAACTATCAATTCCAACAATCCTCACCAAAACCTATACTTAAGTACTCTAATTCACTTGATTTTTCACACTGAATTCAACCATACCAACCATTTTTATTGAATCATCATCATCCTCAAAACACGATCAAAATTTCAGAGAATGCTCAAGATTCCATCATCACAATTCTTCAAATTGAAGTGTCTAATCTTATCACCACCTAACACTGAGTTGATTCCACTATCTAACTAGGTTTAGCACATCAAGAACAGCAAGAACAATTCACTCCAAGAAAATGTGTCACCTAACCATTCGTCTCTAAACATCAAATTTCTTCACCAAAAACGACCCTAGCCATGTCTATAACACATCTATGCCTCTAAAACCTATTGATTCTACTTAAATTATGCCATGGGATGAGAATTACATACCTGTTAAAATCGATTGAACATAGCACTCAAACCTTCAAATTAAGCTCCAAGATTCACCAGATACGATCTATGAATGGTAATCAAACTTCTGTATGCATCAAATTTGGTTGAATCCCTCTAAATCCTTGAATTCGATTTTCAGTTGCAAGTGATGAACTCCAAATGCCAACTCACGATTCCTCCACAATTTTTCCTTGGATTTGATCTAAAATCACTCACCAGCACTAGAGGAAGCTATTGCAATCAAGAAAATGGATGGAAATGGAGTGAAATGCTGTAACCGAATCTGAATTGAAAATGGAAGTTTCAACACTCAATCTCTCTTTTCTCCCTCAATTCATACCAACCTATGCATTGAACCAGTTCAGAACTATATATAGAACATATTTGAAAGCTCTAGAAACTTCTGGATCCATCCAAGGAGAAAATCAAAATCTCATGTCATGGAAAATATCATCTCATGCTATCTTACACCAGTTCATGCAGCAGCTTGCAATTCACTATGCTTTGTGTTCAAATTGTCCTTAGATGAGATTTTGGATGTGCTTGGATTGAATGGAGCCTTGCATTTGCCTTGAAGAGTGGTTTTGCAATTGTGCCTTATGATGCAAGTAACCAATTTACAAAGCAAGTCATAAAAATATCCCTCAACTCAAAATTGTGGCAATGTCAATGTTCTCAAAATGTGTTTTACAATCAAATTGGTATGTCATATGGCTTGGTTTGGATTTGTAGATCAAAAACCCCAATTTTCATCCTTGATTCATTTAAAATTTACCCTTATTTTAGGCCATTTTTGTGACTTTGTGAAGCAAGCCATTCAAAACTCTCATGACCTCTTGTATAGCCTAAAAACATCATTTTGAACACATCTCATGTTGAACATTTTTCCATTTGAGGAGTGGAAGATAGAGATTTTGACCTATATTGGAAAATGACCTGTAATTCAACTTTCCCAAAATACCCCTGGATTGCCAAGACCATAACTTGAGTTCTACAAATCCTCTTGAGGACTTCTAGTACTAAAATTAAAGCTAAGATCAAGATCTACAACTATTATGTTGGCCAAGAATCCATTTGAACACTCCTTGATGGGAAAAAGTTGCTTAGAAGTCAAGTGACTTTCATAGATAAATTTCAGTGTCCTCTGGGGACCCATAACTTGCAAGAACCATAACTTGAGTTCTACAAATCCTCTTGAGGAATTCTAGTACTAAAATTAAAGCTATTGAGAAGCTATACAAGTTTCATGTTGACCAAGAATCTATTTGAAACTTGCATTTTGACTTATCTGGCTTGGAAGTTAGACCTAGATTAGGGGATTTTACACTAAAACCCTAATTTGGTAACTCCTCTTCTTCTTGATTCCTTTTGATTTCTCCTTGGCACAACACCACACATGTATCCACATCTCAATTAATGAATTCCACAACCTCCAAGCTGGCCTTGATGCCCTTCAATCAATCATTTGACCTAGGGTTGACCCAGATGAAACCCTAGTTGACTGTACTTCAACTCTGGCTCTTGCACTTGTATCAATGACTTGTCTCATCTTCAAAATGACCCTCTAGGTCTTCCATGATCTTTGTAAACATTCCATACCCTCAGTCATGGCTCATACACTCATTGATGATCTTCAACATATCCCCAAATTATGAGAGAAATCCACTAATTGACCTTCAACTTTCTCAAAGCTTCCACTCATTTCTTGAATGACTTGGATAGTCTTGAGCTTGAATAAAAACCCCTTTGATGTGCTTCTTTAGATAAGAATGGCACTTGATACCTTGTTGGATGACTTGTTATGTTATGCTATGCAAATGATTAGACTATGTACATGATCTACTATGCAAATGACAATGCAACTAAAACATAAACCAGATGAAATATGTAGGGCAAAGTTTAGGGTGCAACAGTTGGGGCCGAGTTATTGGTGTCTTTAATAATAAAGACATAACTGGTTTAGGCTTTGCGCCTGGTACAACTAAAAGAGATTTGAATCATTTTAATGAGGCCTTTCACAATGCCAGATTCATCAACAAAGATCACTCTACTGCTACAATCACTAAAGACGATTAAGAGCATGAAATTGGTCCTCAAAAATGGGACCGGTACCTTGATGATCCTGGATACTTCTTTGAGACAGAAGACGCGTATATGCCCTTTTATACCCCTCGCCGAGGCCTAAAGAATCCGAACATGAAGTCAGTGCCATCATTGAAGATGATGAAGAGGAAGAACTTCCTAATCTTGTGACGCATGGATAGACCTACCAGAATTGGATAGCCGTTGATGTTCCCACTATTATTCACTCTTCAAAGTAATTTGTTTTTATTGTATTTTCAAAAATCCTTTCACTCTGCCCAAGGTGAAAGTGAACTTGTGAGGTTTTGTTTCAAATATTATCATCATCAATAAAATGTTATTTTGCTTATCCATGTTAATGTTTTCTCTTTTTGCTTTATTATGAAAAATGGTAACATAAAAAGCCCAAATATATGATAATCACTTTTATCCGCATGATACTTGCACTTTTGTTCATATTCTAAAATCAAATATAAATCATTGTGCTGATTGATTGTTAAACCCATTGAAAACAATGACCATATACCCTCTCCCAGCTTTGAATTCCCTGTGTTTGGAGCTGAAGAAGGGGATGTTGGGGAGATTCCAAATGAAATTTCTCGGTTGCTTGAGCATGAGGAAATGACCATTCAGCTTCATGAAGAGCCGGTGGAATTGGTTAATTTGGGTTCAGAGGAAGATAGAAAAGAAGTCAAGATTGGGGCACTGCTCCAGTCAGATGTTAAGAAAAGGATAATAGAGCTTCTCAAAGAATATGTTAATGTATTTGCTTGGTCCTATCAAGACATGGCTGGTCTTGATACTTATATTGTGGAGTATCATTTGCCATTGAAGCTTGAATGTCTGTTTGTGAAACAAAAATTAAGAAGAACTCATCCTGATATGGTTGTTAAGATTAAAGAGGAGGTTCAAAAGCAGATTGGTGATGGTTTTCTTATGACTGTTGAGTATCCTCAATGGGTGGCCAACATTGTCCCTATTCCAAAGAAAGACAGGAAAGTCCGAACGTGTGTTGAGTATAGAGATTTGAAAAAGCAAGTCCAAAATATGATTTTCCATTACCACACATTGATATGTTGGTTAATAATACTGCCAAGTTCAATATCTTTTCCCTTATGGATGGATTTTCTGGTTATAATCAGATAAAGATGGCACCCGAGGATATGGAAAAAATAACATTCATTACACCCTGAGGAACATTTTGTTACAGAGTGATGTCTTTCGGTTTGAAAAGTGTTGGTGCAAAGTACCAGAGAGCTATGACCACTATGTTCCATGATATGATGCATAAGGAAATTTAGGTCTATGTGGATGATATGATTTGTAAGTCGAATAATGAGGAAGATCATATTGATTATTTGTTGAAGTTGTTTCACCGATTGAGGAAGTTTAAGCTCCATTTGAATCCTAATAAAGGCATTGAAGTTAATCTTGGCAAAGTTAAAGCTATTCAGGAAGTGCCTGCGCCCAAAACAAAAACACAAGTAAGAGGATTCTTGGGACGTTTGAATTATATCTCCCGATTTATATTCAATATGACTGCCAGGGCTGTGTTTGGACAAAGGATTGTCAGAAAGCTTTTGATAGTATTAAAGAGTATCTGCTTGAACCTCCTATTTTTCCTCCTCCTATGGAAGGAAGTCCATTGATTATATATTTGAATGTGTTGGAAGAATCTATGGGATGTGTCCTGGGTCAATAAGATGAATTTGGTCGAAAAGAATTTGCCATTTATTACATGAGTAAGAAGTTCACTGATTATGAGTCTCGATACTCTATGCTTGAAAAGACATGTTGTGCTTTAGCTTGGGCTACCAAGCGCCTTCGCAAGTATATGTTGAATCATACAACTTGGTTGATATCTAAAATCGATCCAATTAAGTATATCTTTGAAAATCCTGCTTTAACTGGGAGGATTGCTCGTTGGCAAATGTTGTTGTCAGAATATGATATTGTGTACCGAATTCAAAAAGCGATAAAAATATGTATTTTGGCTGACCATTTGGCACACCAGCCAATTGTTGATTATCAACCTATCACGTTTGATTTTCCTGATGAGGATGTGATGTACCTAAAGGTTAAAGATTGTGAGGAACCATTACTTGAAGAAGAACCTGAGCCTGGACCCCATTGGGGTTTAATTTTTGATGGAGTTGTTAATTCATATGACAATGGTATTGGCGTACTTGCACGAATAATGTGGCAGAGTATGAAGCATTTATTATGGACTTGGAAGAAGCTATTGATTTAAGAATCAAAATTCTTGATGTATACGGAGATTCAAACCTAGTGATTGGGAGTGGGAGACACATCAACCTAATTTGATTCCTTATCGCGATTATGCAAGGAGGTTGTCAACTTTCTTCAATAAGGTTGAGTTTCACCATATACCCAGAGAACAGAATCGAATGGAAGATGCTTTAGCAACTTTATCCTTCATGATTGTGCTAAACTGGTGGAACGATGTGCCGAAAATTGATGTTATGCGTCTTGATAGACCAGTTCATGTGTTTGCAGTCGAAGAGGTTGTTGATGGTAAACCTTGGTATTATGATATTGAATTCTTTCTTCAGGATCAAGAATACCCACTTGGGGCATCTAAGAAAGATAAGAATATTTTGAGGAGATTAGTTTGTAGTTTCTTCTTGAATGATGATGTGCTGTATAAAAGAAATTATAACATGGTCTCGCTCAGATGCGTGGATAGACACAAAGAAGAAATGTTGATGAAATAAACTCATGAAGGATCTTTTGGTACCCGTGCCAATGGGCATGCAATGGCTAAGAAAATGTTGAGGAAAGGCTACTATTGGCTGACAATGGAATCTGACTGTTGCAAATATGTGAAGATGTGCCATAAGTTCTAGATTTATGCCGACAAAATTCATGTGTCTCCAACTCCTCTCAACGTTATCTCTTCCCCTGGCCTTTCTCCATGTGGGGCATTGATATGATTGGAATGATTGAGCCTAAAGCATCAAATGGAAACCATTTCATATTGGTGGATATTGACTATTTTACCAAGTGGGTTGAAGCGGCATCATATGCCAATGTGACCAAGCAAGTAGTTGTCCGGTTTATCAAGAATCAAATCATCTGTCGGTATAGCGCTTCGAGCAAGATTATCACTAATAGTGGGTCAAATCTGAATAACAATATGATGAAGGAATTATGTGATGAGTTTAATATTGAGCATCATAATTCTTCTTCTTATAGATCTAAGATGAATTGGGTTGTTGAAGTTGCTAATAAGATCATTAAGCAGATCATTCAGAAAATGGTTGTTACGTATAAGAACTGACATGAGATGCTCCCTTTTACTTTTCATGGGTATCATACATCCGTCCGCACTTTAACAGGGGAAACCCCTTTCTCTTTTGTGTATGGTATGGAAATAGTGCTCCTGATAGAAATTGAAATCCCTTCTATGAGAGTTTTGATGGAAGCTGAGTTGTCTGAGGCTGACTGGTGTCAGAGCATATATGATCAGTTAAATTTGATTGAAGAGAAAAGAATGACGGCCTTGTGTCATAGCCAATTATATCAACAAAGAATGAATAAAGTTTTTGACAAGAAGGTTCGACCTTGTGTGTTCAGAGAAGGCGACCTCGTGCTCAAAAAGATCTCGACTTTTACTACTAATTCTAGGGGAAAATGGACTTCTAATTACGAAGGCCCGTATGTTGTTAAGAGATCCTTCTCTAGTGGTGCATTAATTCTTACAACTATGGATGGTGAATATTTCACTCGTCCTATGAATGTCGATGCAGTCGAGAAATACTTCTCCTAAAAGAATAAATGAGCAGCTCGCTAAGTTGAAAACTCGAAAGGGCGACTTAGGCAAAAATGAGCGCCTCGGTGGATTGAAAACCCGAAAGGGCGTTCTAGGCAAAAATTAGAGACATAAACAGAAATAATCATCCTGGTAGATTGAAAACCCGAAAAGGCAATCTAGGCAAAAGTTAGGGATTGTGGCAAGTAACTACATTCGGCCAGTTTTGATCACTTGAAGCAACATTGCCTGTCAACGATTCTCTTTCAACCATTCTCAACGGAAGTTTTAAACACAGTGGAATTCAGAGTTGTTAGGGAGAATAGTAGTCATTGTATTTCAATGTAACCCTTTCCATGTATTTACCATTTTTCAAACTTTGTAATGATTCGTGGAGTTACGCCATTTGTGGGTTTCCATTCTATCAATAAAATTTGGGCCTTTGTCCCTTTATTTGTAATTCTTATTTTATTTCTTTTTGCAAAATTTCATTTATTGTTGATGATGATTTTTGAAACAAAATGTGAATAGTTAATTTAAATGTTGAAAAATTATAAAAACATTTTCCTTTGACTTATGAATACAAAAAGAAATGTCAACGACTATTCCAAGAACGGTAAGATTGCAAAGCACAAAGCTTAGTGTTTTTCTCAGCAGAGTTTGTTCTTATTCTTCCCAGTAGAGTTTTTTATAATTCCTCAGCAGAACTTATAACCAGGTTTCCCCTATAGTTGTTAACCAAATGTTGGGTTTCCTCAAGATTTGTTACGACATGTTGGACTCATAAGATCCAATATTCCTCAGTTGATTACCAACTTGGGTTTTCTCCAGACAAGTGTTGTTTGGCTTTTTCCCCTAGCTAAGTCTTATTTTAAATCTTCTCCAGCTGAGCATATTTCTTTCCTCCAGCCAGGTTTTAATCATGCAGTTGAGCAGTTTTTGAGTTCCACCTCTCCTTGATGTTAATCCCCACACAGAGATTTATCCTTGTTGATTCCTAGCGGAGGTTGTGTATCATTACTTTAGATGTTCCCCAAACAGAGAGCAATGTTGCCTCCTTCTAAGAAATGTTGATATAACAGTCACCTGTCGGGTTTTCTCTCACCTAGTGTTAGGTATTGATTTAAAATCCCCCACAACTTGACTTCTTGCTATGATGTTAATTTCTTATTTCCCCTAGCAAGTCCAGGATGTTTCTCTCAAGTTTGAATAGTCCTCAAGGATCTTTTCTTATATCCCCAGTAGATCTATGTTATTCCCCAGTGAAGTTTGTATAATCATTTACATGATTGCAATCCCCAACAGATCCATTATTTTCCACAACAGATCTCTCCATCCCTTTGAAGAGGATTTCATATGGATTTTCCTTATCCCCAGGAAGAGTCAAGAAGATTTGGGTTGTTATTGCTTCCCCAATGATTGTTCTTCCATCCTCAAAGCAGAGTTGATGTTGTTATCCCTTTTGTGGATTATTAATGTTAGAAGATTGAATATTTTGGATTTTCCCCAAGCAATATCTTTCTCTCCTTAGTAAGATCTAAGCCCTATAGCAGGATTTATTTTCCTTTTATGACTTTTATCTTCCCCATTGGAATCCCCGTAGGATTGCTTCAGCTTATTCCCCTGCAGAGTATCCCTAGTAGGATTTCCGATGATATCCCCATCTTTTTAAGATTAGCCGAGTATCCGGTTGAGCTGTGGTGTTTTATCATCCTGTGTTTATCCTTTTGTTGGTTTTGTCAGCATATTCATACGCATATTCGTGCATTTGCATTTGAGCATAACATCATTGTTGTTTAATCATTATGCATCTGGCATCGCTGGTGTTGTTTTCTCCATAGAGTGTGTGTGCGCGTCCACTCTCTAATATAGAGCATCGACCATTAAACAGAAAGAGTTTATTCCTTTCTAATTCCTCACTGAGTTCGTTTCTCGTGGAAGATTTTGATTCAGTTTCCTTTCCAGTTTATTATCTGGATGGAACTTTCCCCAGTTGAGATATTTCCTCCTCGGGATGAGTCTTGTTTGACCGTTTCTTTCTGGATTGAACTTTGGTCCCGTACTCCGACAACAGAATCTTGTTATAGCTTGGCGTGGTTGCCTTGTCGTAGCTATCACTTAGTTGATAGTTGGTAATCTCTCATCTTTTTGAGTCTATTAGCTTATCATACTGCCCTTAGTTGGTAGTAGGTGATATTTCTTGTATTCTTTTGGGTTGGTTACCTTGTTGTACCTATCACTTGGTTAATAGATGATAGTCTTTCCACTCGAGTTGGTTGCCTTGTCGTAGCTATCACTTAGTTGATAGTTGGTAATCTCTCCTTTTTTAGTTTATTACCTTTGTCGTACTTCCCGTTGGTTGGTAGTAGGTAATATTTCTCGTACCATTTTGGTTGATTGCCTTGTCGTAGCTATCACTTAGTTGATAGTTGGTAATCTCTCATTTTTTAGTTTATTACCTTTGTCGTACTGCCCGTTGGTTGGTAGTAGGTAATGTTTCTTGTACCATTTTGGTTGATTTTCTTGTCGTAGCTATAACTTAGTTGATAGTTGGTAATCTCTCCTTTTTGAATTTATTACCTTTGTCGTTATGCCCGTTGGTTGGTAGTAGGTGATATTTTTCGTACCATTTTGGTTGATTACCTTGTCGTAACTGCCACTTGATTGGTAGTTGGTAATCTTTTCTTTCGATCGTGTTATTACTGGGCGCTTGGTAGTAGATGATATTTTCCCTAGTTGAGATTTTTACCTCCCCTATTGGGATGAGATATTCCTCTTTTATTTCTGGTTGGTAATTTTCCCTAATTTTACCTTCCTTGTGGAATCTTACTCTATAGTTTTCCCTTGCGGAATCTGTTCTCTTTTCTTTTGCTCCTTAGCATTTGCTTGTCTCTTGTGGCATATTCTCCCTACAGAGGTCTTGTGTCTACATACCACCTGCATAATCATATCATTTTGTAGTCTCTTAGGGCCAAAAATGGGTTTATTGTTATATTTAATTCTCTTCTATCTCGTCGAGACAAAGATGTCAATCTTCATATCTCTGGATAGAAGAAACTTAAATAGGGGCATCTGTAATACCCTAATTTTTATCCCTAAGACCCCACATATCATTTGCATCCTGTATCATAAACAAGATCACCAAACACTTGTGTTTTTCTTTATTTTCTTTTATTTGATTTCTCATGTTTACTAACCCTAATTAAAATACCAAAAATATGTTTGTTTTTTCTTTACTAACTCATTTTTCAGGAGGAGGTTTGGAATCAAGAACATCAAATACGAGTTCCTTAGCTTGAATGAAATTCATATGAAAAGTCAAAGTTGATATGCAAACAATGCAAAATCATTTGATAAAGAGTTTTCCCAAGATTTGATTGTTTATTGCTCAAGAGACTCCAAAGTTCATGTGTTTATTTTTATGCCTTCTTTGACAAGTCAAAAGAATCGAGGCAAAGCCTAGACACCACAGTAAAAAGCCATTTTTCTCAATTTTTCACTGTGTTAATCGATTAACCTAATTTGTACATGAAATGGTTAATCGATTAACTAGTGTGTTTTTTGGCTAAAAACTGAATTTTCAAATTCTACAGCATTTTGCCACCAAAATTCACTTGTTTCATCATGAGAATATTCTAGATCACCTCACTTTAATTCTTCTACCTCATCATGATTAATTTCCACCATACACCCTCATTAGTCACCACTTGATCTTTATTTTAACTCCAAATTCAATTTCCAAGCCTAGATCAAATTCCAAACCACCAAAATTTCCAAGCCTAAATTCTATAAATAGTGTCCTCATTTCATTCACTCTTCAAGCTTTTGAGAGGCAAATTCACCTTGTCAAAATTCCTTCTCATTTCTCTCAATTTCTTTCAACCGCCAAATTCACCAAAGCTCTTTCTTCCATTAAAAGTTAGTAAGCTTTTCATTGAAGCTTACTAACCTTTGAGATAAAACTTTCATTCAAACACTTCTTCAACATCAAATTCTGTAGATCAAGGATTTGGATGTAGTTCTTGAAGTTGATTTAAAGTATTTTCAGATTTTGAAGTGGCAAACCCTTGTTCTACCATTGTTGTGCTTGATTCATCTTCCACAATATGATCTATGATTAATTCTTGTTGCTTGATCTTTGGATCTTGCAAATTGTGTTTTATTGGTGTTATTTGCTGTTTTTAATTGAATTTTCATGCTCAATTACATTCATGATCATGAGATGTTTGAAGAAATGACTGAATCATGAACGCAGTTTTTTTCTCCAAATATTTGCTGGTTCTGCCAGGGTTAATCGGTTAACCAAATTTTGCCTTAAGATGGTTAATCGATTAACACAGTGCCAAAATGTGTTTTGTGGCTTGTTTTGGCACTGTTTTGGTTCCTTTTCTTCCTTCTTCCATTTACTTTTGTTTTTCCTTGAATTTTGATGTTTTTTGATCAAATTTCTCTTTAAATTCCATATACTTTGGGTGTTGTTGAGGTTGGATAAACCTTCATTATTTCAAATATATCTTTAAGTGGATCATTGAATTCATTTTAGGTGCTTTAAATTAGTGATAGGTTTAGTGCCTTAATCCACCAAGAAGAGAGATGAAACTTAAAGATGGAATGATTCAAATATTGTAATTCAAATTGGCTTCCCTTCTCCCCTCTTCTCTTTTTTTTTTTCTTTTGATCAATGAAAATCTTCAATATCATTAGAACTTGTTTCAAGTTTTAGAGGAAGATGAGATCGTTACCTATTTTCTTTTCGTGCGTGTCATATCCAAAATTTGTCCTACCTTGCTCAGCGTTCTCTCTGTAAGATGATTTGGCCTTTAGCCATGATCTCCTAAGAATTAGGCCATAGGATCTTGTGTGCGTGCTTTTTATAACTAACAAGTTTGTGCAGGTGCGACCATATGAGCAATAATGCACCGGATCCCATAAGAACTCCATAGTCAAGCATTTCAGGGCATGACTAGTGGAGCTTGATTCAAAGTGGTCCTATGGTTTCTATTCGATCTAAGCCTCACTATTAGAACTCCTTTTTCATTCGTGGGTCATTCCTAGATCAATGCATTAAATATATCTTAGATGATTTTTGTGTGAATATATCTCCTTAAAGTCAAGGTCGGACTTTGGTTTCTCGTAAAGCAAGTATGCGTTGGGATTAAGATACTAGGGTGTATGCTTAATTCGTCATCATTATTTCAAATGAGAATAATTGGAACTAGGGTTTCATCCTTTTTAGCTTCCCAAGCTATTTTTTCGTCAAAACTATCAAGTGAAGACAGGCATGTTAAAGCAAGAGCTTTGTTCGATTAAAATACAAAACAATTGGGATTTTGGGATTAAGGTATTCATTCAAGTGTGCTTCGAGTCCAATAGTTGCAAAGTGACTAAGTGGTATGATTTGACTTATGGATTCAGTATGGCATCAAAGTTTTGATTCTTCTTGTTTTGAACTCAAATTGTTCGATTTAACTAACTAAGCATGCCAAGATTGGAAGAAATATTCATGTGGATTTCTTGAAATACAATTTCAACATCTATTCAAAATTTCAAGTCATCCATGTCAAGTTCAATTCTGTTTCTTCATGACAAAGTTATAAGTTTAAGTGTAATTTTCAAATCAATGTTATCCATCACCATTCAAGATTCAAGGGTGATATTTTGTCAAAGAAAAGTGAGTTTCATTCAATTATAAAAGATTCAAAATATAAATAGAAAAAATTGAAAAGTTCACGTTTAGTTCAAAATTCCAAAGTACACAAAAGATGATCCAAAATGCCATGTTTATTTCAAGCTCCATGTCAAAGTTACAAATTCCAAATCAAGTCACCTCTAGTGTTTTTATTAATTACACAAAGTGCACCATTCAAATACACAAGCATGCCCTTTAATGATGGAAGATCGGTTTCTCTTTTGTCGTATGAGCTACAATAGATTCGTGACACTTAACATATCAAAATTGGACTTATGAAAGTGTGTTGCAGTCAATGAAAAACTTGGAAGATTATGCAAAGATGTATAAGAGTAAGAAAAGCGAAAGCTCAATGTTGTTAGAGTGAATCATGTCACAACTGTACAAATACAATGAAAAATGCTCAGTGTTTATCGAATTCATCATCAGAAGATGAGATAGCGATTCTTCCCGGATCAAACAGATTAAAAGCATGGAAATGAAAATGAAGATAAGCTTAATGACTTACTAGACTGTGTTATGAACTATGCCTCTGCTCGTAATGTTCAACGATCCGGAATGTCTGTGAAAGTTTTGGTGTTGAGGAGCCACTCTGAAACTAGTATTCCTCCGATGAAGAAGTTGATGTTGTGTCGTATGAATCCTAGCCATGAAGACTCCATTCTGCAAAATTGAAGTTAGGAATACGGTTATGACATTCTTTTGAAAACGAAAACAAAGAAATCAGCAGCATAAATTGATGGCACTAACAAAAGTTGAATTTTAACATCAATATTCATCAATTGAAATCAGTAAAAATAAGGGAAGAGATCAAAGGTGTACATGGTAAATTATAATCAATCAATAATTCATCACTGCGGAGTCAGGGAGATTGGAAGGCAATAATATGTGTTGAGTAATCAGAATCACAATTAACCGCCACATACTTTTTCTTTCCAAAACAAGAACAATCCCGCATTCAAATTTTAAATCGTAAATTATTATCACTTGCTTATAAAAGGAAGCAGATCATACATACATAGGGAGGAAAAAAAAGTAAATCGAAAGCAAAACAAACTTACAGCAATTCCAAATCTCTCACAAACTCGTTAAGAAAAACCGACAAAAGTTTCACACCGAAACTCTTGTTGGTTGAGCAAAAGCCGCCACGATTACGACAATAACAGCACAAAACTGAAACAGGAGCAGAATAGTAGATCGGAACAGAAACCGCCGGAAAAACATCGACAAACGCCACAGCCGTCAGAGCCTCTGCCGTGCACAATTTTGGTAATATACTATCTCCATTTTTTAATTGATGTAATTGATGGGATGTTGTTTTTTAGAATTTTGATTGCCTAGCCGAGAGAGAAGAGAGTGTCGGTTTGGATATAATGAATCTCTTTCTCTACTTTATACCGTTATAATTCACATGATGGTTCTTTTCTTTTTTAATTTTCATTCCAAAAATAATGGGCACTTATCACGGTGTGATGGGCTCTAGGACTAATAGTGGGACGATTTTTCATAGAGCTGGCAATAAAATTCATTTAAATAATATTTATTCAATCAATCTAATAATTTATCCATCCAATTCATTCATAAGACAAAAAATAATTTAATGGATTTGATTCAATCCATTCACTAACTCATATGAATAAATTCAATCCATCCATCTCATTTTATAAATCCATTGGATATTATCTTGTCACTTATTAAATTAAGAATTTTTAAATTAATTTTTTGGATGGATAGCTATTCATCCATTAGAAATATGTTAATGGATGAATTGGATGAATTTTATTTTTTAATGGATGAATTGGGTTAGATTTTTATTAAGAGAGTTTAGTGGATTGTTAATGGATTAATGAATTGGTTTGATCCATCCATTAACAATCCATATCCATCCAATCCATCCATTAACAATCCATATCTATCCAATCCATCCATTTTGACACCTCTAGTTTCCCGTTCTTTCATATACTAGCTTCCATTCTTCTTTATTGTATTTTTTGTTTTAAGTTAATAACATTGAAAAACTCAATTAAATTAATTCTTTTCAAAAAATTGCGGCAGGAGTTTGAGCACGTTCATGTTGCCTTTTAGATCCTTAGAGCATCTTTAATAAGAGTAAACTAAATGGATAAACTAAGATACTTTTTGTGGGCCTAAAGTGATTTGTAGGATTTAAAATATTTATAGTTGATTTGAGTTGTTTTTACTTTAATGATGGTTGCTTGTAAAAAACCAAAACTTGACCCCACATTTTATAATTGTGGGAGCTTTATTGATATTTTAATAATATAAAAGAATAATAAAATAATAATAAGAGTTATTGAGAATGGATAGTGTGTGTTGGTTATATAGTTTACTCCTACTAATTGCTAGTTCATTTACTACCATGTCATTCTTATTCCAATGCAAATTGCTTATAACTACAATTACTATTAAAGAATTTAATACTACAGAACCTGCACTAAAGATACTCTAATAGAGTCTCATTTTTGGTACTATAGAAATAGACATAAATTTGGTATATAATTATTTTTATAACTAAAATGTAGAATTTTTATTAGTAATTAATTCTTTGGAAGTAAGTGTTTAAAACCGTAGTTTACGGATGACCATGTTTTTACCATAATTATGAATAAAACCTAATGAAAAATATTAAATATTAATATTGACTAATTCAAATAAAGTTTTGATTTAGTCATTTTTCTTAATATATTTATCCTAATGGGTTTAATAAAAATCAAGAAAACATCTTCATATATTAAAAAAATTCAAAAAAAAGAAAAAAGAAAATATGTTTTATGTCATTTAAGTCAAAAATAGTCGTTTGTGCATTTAGATCTCTTAATTCTGGGATATTACTTCAAGAAAAACTCGTCATCATGGAATTTTCAAACCTCGATCGTACATCGAGTATTTTTCTTAATTAAAATTTCTTTCCTAAAGAAAAAAAATCCAAAAATACTTTAACTTATCTCTAACCTCTTTTTCAAATTCTAAAAAACATTTAACAAATATTAAACATTTTTTCCTCTTAGCTTTTCGTTAAAAAAATTTCAAAAAGGGCATGCTGCCTAGCATCGTCCATAAAAAAATACATAACAAACCAAAAACATTTTCAACACGAACTACGAAGTTCTGATTTCCTCTGGGATACGTAGACACTGGGTTGAAAACTCGGACGAACTCAATAATAAAAATCCAAAAATACTTTAACTTATCTCTAACCTCTTTTTCAAATTCTAAAAAACATTTTCAACACGAACTACGAAGTTCTGATTTCCTCTGGGATACGTAGACACTGGGTTGAAAACTCAGACGAACTCAATAATAAAAATCTTTCATTTTCCCTCAAGTAATCTTCCACTTTCTCCCTTAGCAAGCAATAAGATATCGAATACCTTTCATGCCTAGATAACTTAAACGGTTTCCATCGAGTACGATGGATGTAAGGAGTTCTAGTACCTTCTCCTTGCATAACTGAATTTCGAACCCGACATGGTTGCGATGACCATACGATATCCTTTTCCCAGTGGGTTTTCTCGATATTTTCCTTTTCCTCTTGTCGGAATAAATAAAGTTCGGCGGCGACTCTCTGTTAGTCAATCCGCAAACTTTCTTCTCGAGGTCATATTTTTCGAGGTGCGACAGATGGCGACTCTGATGGGGATGTGGTTCACCCCAAAAGCAAGTTAAGCCTAGTCTAGGTTCTCTTCGCATGTTGTAGTGTTTGTTATCTTATCTGATTGCTCAATTCCTTTAATGCTTTCCATACTATGTATATATCTGTGGATCTAAAAACATATTTTTTTTATTGTAAACCTTGTGGGAAAGGCTTTCTACCCCAGCATAGAGGAAACACATAGGATAGAAGAGGTTGAGTAGTATGAGGCACCAAGGAATTTCTCCTCGTGTAGTTCGATACGAGAACCTCTCTTATAGTAGATTCTAATGAGAATGTTGGCGACCGTCAAACTTTTGACGTGGACGATCAACGTTTTCATTGGGATCCATGACTCTAAGGACCTTTTAGAACCTTAAATCCTTCAGCCAAAAACTAAGGTTGATGGTCACGTAGTATGGGGCACCAAGAGGCTTCTCTCGTGTTGTTCGATACGAAGATATCAAACAAAAGAGACTTTCTTGATGGAGTCATTTGCTTGGCAATCACTGACCTACGAAATGAATAGTCAAAGAAGTCCATGACTCTGAAACCCTTGTCTTGAACCCAATGTCGATGGTTGCATAGTATCGGGCACCGAGAGACTTCTCTCGTGTTGTTCAATACGAAGACCTAACCTAGAAGAGATTCATATGATGGAGTCATTCAATCGCCATGTTCATGGCGTGTCTGATGAATAGTCATGTGGATTCATGACTTTGGGGTTCCTTTAAAACTCTAGATCCTACCCCGGTGAGATCCTTGTGAGGAGAGTGGTGAGCCTTATCCTCCATTCGTACCTCGGACTTATGAGATCTCGTGATCAAGAATTTGCTTATTTACTCGTTGCTTCGGATGACATCCAGGACTCGATTGATCATGTGATCATGGATCTTGCATTTTAGCATTAAACCCATGCATATCATTTCATCTTGCATCCTGCATCTCAAAATTAAAAACTCAGTTCATTTCATCTTCATTTGTCCAGTAAATCAAGCTGATTCCTCAACACCAATACACAAGTCAAGCTAATACCAGACGAGTAATGGATCAGATTCAAGAAGAGCAAGCTACTTTCAGAAAGGAGTTGGACTCTATCACGGGCAAGATTGACCAGATTCTCGAAGCCATAACTATGGCCCGAAAGGAAGAAGAACTGTGTGAGGCTGCTGCCGCAAACAACAATGTTCCTATGCAAGTATCCACCTCAAGGCTTTCAGTGCCCGTTCCTGATCCCATCATCTATCGAATTCCCATGAACTTCACTCCTACAGTAGAAGGAGCCGCTACTCAACCAACTCCTACATCTAAGGTTATTGTCGGAGTTATCCCACAAGCTCAACCTATTGTTATTCCAATTCCTACTCCTCGTGCTGAAGAGAAGATACAAGATGAGTATGACGCGAAAGATTATCATGAGGCTTGTGAAGGCAAATCGCCACACATCACACAAGTCTGCAAGACATCACTCGATATAGGTTTCGATGATGACGAATTACAACCATGGATGAATTGGCAATTGTAAATTCCAACTCTACCAAACAAATGCAACGTATCACCTACCATATCCTTTTATATTTGTCTAAAAAAACTGTTACAATAAATATAATATGTGTAGATAAAATGTGGTCGTGACAAGAATCATGAAAACCACAAGAATATCAATTTTTGCAGATTTGCAGGGCATGAGTCGACCATAGGGTCAGCGCATGCATCAGTGCATTTTCCACTGGTCAGCGCATGAAGGTTTGAGTCGACCATAGGGTCGGCGCATGAAGAAAATACTCTTCAACGGGTCAGTGCACGCCGACTGTATGGTCGACGCATACTGATACATTTTGCAGATTTCCAAAAGTGCAGGCTATGCGTCGACACACAGACCTGCTGTGGTCGACCATTTCGCGCGAAAATGCAATTTTTAAGTGATTCCCTCTATTATTTGAAAAGCTGTTATGTCTTTGGTTGGTCTGGTACTATATATACAAGTTCAACCACTTATGTCATTTTAACATTTGATAAAAACTGATTCATGTGTTCAAGAATAAGAAAGAGTGAAATAGGTGTCTAAGATTCATCATCTTCATCTTCAACTTCTCACAACACATCAATTACACACAGCCATTTTTGAAGTGCATTGTGAGTGATTAAAGGTGATAAGGTTCGAAGCTTAGATTGGGTAATCTAGTTCGGGTTGAAGCTTGTGACAGGTTCTTTCTTGAATAAAACCGTTAGGGTTTTATCCTCCAAAATTGGTTTGAATTTTGGGGGGTTTTGGACGAGATTCTTCATCAAGGGTCAACTGAGCGAAGGTGATTGTGAAGAGGTGTTCTTCAACAGTCTAGTAGCAGATTCAATGATATTGAGGGGAAGATCTCGGGTTCGATTCGTTGCAGTTGAGATCAGCCAGAGCCGAAGGTTTGAAGAACTAAGGGTTATTCAATAAGGTGGCTGGAATCGGAGGTCTATCAACAACGATCGGAGGACTTGATTCATCTTGAATCAAGGGGCAAGGAGTGAAAGCAAAATTCAACGTCTTGAAATTTCTGTTATATATTTGTTGTTCAATCCTTGTATAAACTGTTACATTCAACAGGTGATATCTATTAAATCTATCTCAATTCTAGTTTTAGAATTGAGGGCAGACGTACCCCGAAGCGAGGACGACGGGGGAACTGCCTCACCAAATACTTGTCTTCTCTGTTTTTCAGCTTTTTTCGTTTTAGCTTAAAAATAAGTGATTTTTGTATAAGCACTATTGTCAAACTGTGATATCAATTGAGTAAGAGGTTAAAACTCTATTTTTGAATCCAAAGTACAATAATACATTGTACTAGGCTAGTTGGAATCACTTACTCAACATAAATATCACTTGGAGTGTTTTTGCACGCCAAGTGTTCGACAAATTGCCTAAACCAAAATTATCTTATTTGTGTATCTAGTTTTGGTTTGCTCTTTAAATCATTGGAACTAGGAATCCTAACAAGTGAATTAGATCATTGATAAGTGTGATTAGTGTTGTGATTCTCTCTTCCATATTGTCATTAATCCAAAGGCTTATCTCATATCCGGTTTTCCAATAACCGTTCGTTTTAGACTATATTTTCCTCGGCCGCTTCCGCACTTAAAACAATTTTTCAAAACCAATTTTTTAATTGGTAGCGCTGACTCAAATTTTTAATTGGGATCTATTCAACCCCCCCCCCCTTCTAGATCAGTGTCATAGTCTAACAAGTGGTATCTAGAGCTCCGGTTACTCAGTGCTTCAAATACAACGTTGATTGAAAATGGCTAACGAACCAAAAGGGGCGTACAATAGAGCTCCCGTTTTCAACGGTGAAAATTATAGTTATTGGAAAGACTGTATGCGGGTGCACAT
>CAWUDS030004388.1:0-45000 GCA_963859935.3 Lathyrus sativus | reverse complement strand
TCTGACGCTTACGAATACAAGACTTCATCGATCGGGGAGATTAAAATAAAGTCGAAAAATGAAGAAATGAGGAGAGAAAGAAGGTGGTCTCGGATCCAACATTATTTATCAATAGTTTGACTAATAACGGTTTACGGAAGTCTCGTCGTCGACCAAAAAGCGACGAAAATAACCAAAGATGAATAAAGGTCGAAAATGAAAAGTTGAAAGAAATTTTGGTCTCGGATCTATCGTTTTTCATCAATAATTTGACAGAAAAACTCAGAGGTCTCTTCATCGACCCAAAATGAGAAAATACGAAAATGAATCCTCAATAAAAAAAATGCTAAAATCTAAATTTTAGAAAAAAGATATCTAAAAAACTCTAAAAAAGGCTAAAATTAGAAAAGTATTAAAATTCTAAAAAAAAAAGTTTAATGAAATATATTAAAAAAACTATTTTTGAAAATATATATTAGCAATCTTTAAAAATTTATTAGAATAATAAAAAGGGAATGAGATATTGACAAGGAAATACAACTCGTTTGAAACAGGGGGAAACCATATCTAGTTTTCATCGCTTTCAATGTCGACAACAACAATAGCCAAAGGAAACAGAGCCTCGTCAGCATCAACAGCTGCAGCACAAAGTATGGTACCCATATATTTTCCTTTAAGATGTGCTCTGTCAAGCTTTAAAAGAGGCCTACAAGCATTTATAAACCCATAATTTGATGCACGGTAAGCAATAAACAGGCGTTGAAAACAATCTCTTGTCTAGTGGCACCAACAGATGCAGGGCTACCAGGGTTCATTTTCCGGCACGGGGTTTGTCTTCTGACACGAGCTTTTTACGTTTGAATTTGTTTTTCTTCTTCTTGGATGGGTCTTTTGGAGGAGTGGGTTATGGTGCAAGGGGTTGTTCGTTTTACAGAAGAAAGAGAATTAAAGGGGTTTTGGAGTTTGGGTTTGTGGATTTGAAGGAGGGAGAACGAAAATGGTGAAGGAAATCTAGAATGGGTTTCGGAGTTTTGGTTATGGAGGAAGAAGGGTTCGAAAGGGGTCGCGGCGGCTTGGGAGCTTCGGAGAAGAAGAAGAGGTTTTGGAGGATGGGTCGTTTATGAGGACGAAAATGGGTATTAACGGGTGGAGGAAGAGGGTATCGTGATGGTCCGCGACTGAGGTTTTGAAATGGAAGAAGGCTTGGTGGAGAAATGGGTTTCACCGCTGGAGATGGTGATGAACGGTAGAAGGGAGGCGGCCTCTAGAGTTTTACAAAGCTTGAAGAAGATGAACAGGAAAAATGGTGGCTGCTTCTAGGGTTTTGGTCCTCTGAAGAAGGAAATGAACAGGGACCGGCCTTTATACTGAGCGACACCTGTCGCTGTCGCTGTTGTTTTTGTCCTATTTCTAGATGTACTAATAGTGATTAATAATTCTAAGTAAAATCCTAATCATGACTAATACAAATTTAATTATAATTAACTTCTAAGTTCTAATTCTAAAAAAAGTTATAATCTAATCCTTGATTAATTCTAATTAAAACTAATCTAAAATCTAAACTCTAATAAAAATTCTAAATTCTAAATTCAATTCTAATTAAAAATCTAATTAAACTCTAATGCTATTTCTAATAAAATTCTAAGCTCTATTCTAAAATCTATTTCTAATTCTAATCAAATCTATAACTAATCCTAATTAAAATTCTAATAAGAAAAATCTAACTAAATCAATCTAAATAAAAATCTAAATGTTAATCTATTTTCTAAGCAAGATTTCTAATTCTAAAGCTATTTCTAAACTATTTCTTAAAATCTAATTTTTATTTTCTAAATAAAACTCTATTCTACTTAAATCTATTTAAAATTCTAAAACTAAAATTCTAATCTAAAGTCTATGCTAATTAAATAATTAATCTAAAATTCTAGTTTTATTCTAAAAGTTAATCCTAATTAAAACTTTATTTCTAAAAATCTAATTAAACTTCTATTCTAATATTAAAATCTAAAATCTAAACTCTAATAAAAATTCTAAATTTTAAATTCTATATCTAAATTCTAGTTTTAATTAAAAACTAATTTCTAAGAAAACTAAAAAAGCTAATTCTAAATAAAATATTCTAAATAAAAACTTAATATTAATTCTAAAATCATAAAAAAAAAAATTAAAGAAAAAATAGAAATAAAATCACAAAATGCCACGAAAAAAAAGGCGAACACCGAAACGCAACAGGATTATCAGCACGGACTGAACCACCAGGAAGAGAACAACCTTTCACCTGATTCCAAAATAAATCTCCTCATCTGAACTGGTTTAAACTGTCTAAAATGCGAACAAAACGGTTGTAATTCCGATAAACTCATTCCGACTGATAACATGGAAAGTATGCGAGAAATGATCGACCTAGATGATATGCAGATGAATGCAAAGCAAAAGTCAGTCAGAGTTAGAAAAAGGGTGGACAAATTTTGGAGTGCAACAGAGAGGTCGTAGGGATACTTTGACCCAGGCTGAGTTTGATCGTACTATAAAGGAGGCTAATGGAAATATTTCCATTTATTTTAGTGATTCTGATTCCAAGTCTTCTTTAGCAGGTTCATCTGTAGAGGTGCTTTCATACCCTAATTTTTATCCCTAAGATCTTGTCTCTCTTTGCATCACCTGCATAACCTATCATGTTTTTCCTCATGCATAATGCTCAAATTATCAGCCAGAATAAACTTGTTGGATTTATAGCCGAATTGGTCAAATTAAAAGTCAAGTATGTGTAAAATTAGTGGACGGAAAGTTTTAAAATTGAGTTTGCAGAGATGTCAGTGATGTTAATCTATGTTTCGCGTAGTTTAACCTGGCGTGCTCGTTTAAAATTTTTGACTACTTTTCGATCGCATTTTGGTAAGTCTGAGCCTTTTAACCGGGTAAGATTTATTTCGAAATTGGACCAAACGCTGCATTTTTCCGAATCGTTTATTTCACGCTGATCATTTTGATGCATTCATTTTATTTTTTCAAGCATTTCGATGCCAGTCCGATTATTCTTTTTTAACCGATTTTTTTTTTAATTTTTAATTAATAATTCTTTTAATTAATCATTTTCTAATTTAGTTTTATTTTAATTTTATTTATTATTTTCTTTTTTTTTATATTTTAATTGTTTTTTTTTTACCTTTTTTTTAGAAATACTTAATTAAGTTTAAGAAAGTAGTTTTATATAGTAACTTCATTTGCGAAAACTAGCACTGTTGTACATACTGAAATAAAAAGAACACGCCATAGCATCTTTCTCTCTCATGTGAACAGTATGTTTCACAAGACCCACTTTCTAACATCTTCTCCACGATATCTTTCATACTCATTTTTCCATGACTAACAACCATCTCATAAGTCACTCTCTCATTTTTTAAGTTCAAAGAAAAAAAAAATAACACCACACCACAAAACTGATAATCTGCTACCTCACCTTACAGCTCCTCATGGCAAAGGCCACACGAAACCACTTGCATATTCACAAATAATGGCAGTAAAACAAAATTGGGAAGTCCTTCACCTTCTTTTTTTTTTAATTTTTTTCTTTTAGTAAACATTTCTTCATATTTACTTTTCACACCTTCATACCACCTCCCATATTGTCATACCTCAAATTTGTCCTATCTTTCTCAACGTTTTCTCTTACCTTTCTCAACGTTTTCTCTATAAGATCATCTAACTTTTGTCCATGATCTTCTGAGAATTAGGTCATAGGATCATGTGTGCGTGCTTATTATGACTAATCAGTTTGTGCAAGTACATAAATTTCAAGTGAATATAGTACTCATTCACTTAGCTTGAGATCCATGTGCTTTGAAATGGTAAAGCTTGAATAAAAATTCTGAAATCGAATTTAGGCAAGAAGTTTTCAAATTGACGTTCAAGATTCACGTGGGTTCATTATGTTTTAACTTCAAGTCCAAATTCATATTTAAGTTATAATTTCAAAGAGGTTTTTCTGTAGTTCATTATAAACTCAAATTTTAAAATGTGAAGAATTACTAAATTTGAATTTCAAAAAATTCCAGGATTAAGCTCATGTTATTCCATCCAAAATAATGAGCTAAAGTGTAAAGGATATATGTTACAACATTTTAATTTCAGGTCCTTTCCACAAAATTCATGAAGATAAACCAAAGTTAAATGCCATGAACCTCAAATCAATGGTGATTCCATTTGTCAAAGAAAGATGAATTCAGAGTAAAACGTTCTCTCAAAATTCAAAATTACAACTTCACAAAAAAAAAAAGCTTCCATGCTAAGCCTTGTAATCCAAACTCTCCCAAGCTTCCTCGTCACCAAGAAAGTTCCTCATCACCAGGCTCATGCAAGTTTCCATTTCCACAAGGGCTTAATCAGACCCCATCCTCGTTCATGCCAAGCATCCTCACACCAAGTTTTGAATGCACACACATAATGAAAAAGAAAATGTTAGAACTGCATAATTCATACCAAACATGTCCAAACACAATCCAATCAAAATGGAAATAATCAGCATGAGGACTCAGACATAATCAAGATTCTTCAATTTGTGAATCATCAATAATCAATACAATTCACAAACATGTTGAGATGAAAACAGAAAGGTATCAGACACAGTTTCAAACATACTTAAGACAAGTTTAATTCTTTCTAAAACCTTATCTGACATCATACTATCATTTTTATTTCGAAACCGCGGAATTGAATTCATTGAAACACTATAAGAGCACACAACCTCTACACGCATGAAGGGGGCAGTGAAATGCAACCGCCGCCGCCGCCGGCCGGTAGGCCATGGCGCGGCATTTAAATGTTGCTCCGTGGGGCTTTCACAGTCGATAAAGATGAGTCAAATTCAATACGGTGATGTGGGTCAGTTGATGCGGCCTGTTAGTTTTTTTTAATTCTTTTTTGGCATATTAGGATCGAGTGGGCTTCATAGTAAGCCCAATACTCACACTTAGTTTAAGAAAAACCTACATTTCTATTCTTTATTTTTTTCATTTATTAATTTAATTTAATTTTGTTTAAGTGTTGATTTAAGAATAGGAAACTAATTATATTTTAAAGTGGTAATTTGACTTGTGAATGTTAATTAAATTTGAGTTCATGCTTAATTTGAATTTGCAATTGATTTTTCAGTTTAAATTTATGATTGAATTCTCGATCTAAAGTTATGATTGACACCTCTAGGAGTGATTGAACTTTTGTTATGACTTCGATATTTCTCCTGATGACTTGACAGCTTATGACATCTTTTAACTCAGGATCGTTTGCTTGACTATATGATTTGTCATGATCCCTTAGAATATCTCGACCCTATTTGATCTTCGATTAAATTGAGTTAAGATTAAACATTAGGATCAATCTCTATTTCATGATAACATTAGGACATTTCCCTCATTCTTAATCTTAGTTCCTTATCATTAGGTTAGATTTTCTTCCTTTCCTTTTAAGATTAAAATGACTTTTCTCAAAAAAATCCAAAAATGCTTTAACTTATCTCTAACCTCTTTTTCAAACTCTAAAAGACATTTAACAAATATTAAACCTTTTTGCCTCTTGGATCTTCGTTTAAAACTTTTTAAAAAGGGCATGCTAAAAAACACACAACAAACAAAAAATATTAACAAGAACTACAGAGTTCTAATTTCCTCTGGGATACGTAGGCACTGGGTTGAAAACTCAGACGAACTAAATTATAAAAACTCTTATTTTTCCTCAAGTATTCATTCATCTTTCCCTTAGCGAGCTTATAGATAAAAAACACCTTTCATGCCTAGACAACTTAGATGGTTCCTATCGAGTACGATGGATGCAAGGAGTGCTAATACCTTCTCCTTACATAACCGACTTCCGAAGCCAACATGGTTGCGACAACCATACCCTATCCTTTTCCTTCATGGGTTTTCTCGATATTTTCTCTTTCCCTTCTCAAGAATAAATAAAGTTCGGTGACGACTCTCTATTATTCCACCCGCGAACTTTCTTCACGAAGATCATATTTTTCGAGGTACAACACATATACCACTCAATACTCCTTCTACTACTGCAACTTTTCCCTCTCACCAGATAATACCAAGACTTTCCACACATCACCATCTATCCATCTCGATATGCTCTTCAATATCATAACAATATAACTTGACTTTTTTTCCTTTTGCATATTGGAGCACCTCATCACTCTTCTCCATTGCCACCATTCTCACCCTCTTTGAACCTACACCATCTCCTTCACCATGTAACAAAATAAAAAATAAGAAAAAAGAACACACACAAATCGTCTTCCCCTCTTCCTTTATATAATGCCAACGTAACCTATCTCTCCCTCCACCTACAAGACCCTTTCTACAACACCACCCTTCAAGCTTATATTTTTATCAACCTTTAACCATGTTATAAATTATTAATTAATCTTATTAAATATTTATATTTAAATTTATTAATAATTATTTTGTTGCCCGATTTTATTTTGCGACTTATTTGCTTCCATGTTTTGGGCTTGTTCTCTCTGATTTAGTCTTGATGCTTTTCCTTGATGAATCTTATTAATTCATGATGGTTTGCCATGAATGTTGTTGATTTATTTTGTTGTTTATTCTACGTGATGCTTTGCCATGTACCTTTGTTGATTTCATTTTGATCCCTGATCATACTTTGAGCTTGTTAATTATTCACATTATGTTTTGCCATGTGTTTATTGATTTCATTTAGCATGATGCTTTGCCATGTATACATTGTTGTTTTATCATCCATGATGCTTTTCCACGTGCCTTAGTTGATCTCATGATTTTATCATGTGTTTGTGGATCCTACATGATGCTTTGCCATGTACCTTTTTTGACCTTTGTTGTTTCTTCATGATGCTTTGCCATGTGCCTATTGATTACATGATGATTTTCCATGTATTTGTTATTTTCATACATGATGATTTTCCATGTATTTGTTGCTTTCCTTTGATGCTTTAACCTAATCCAAGGGAAAGGGAATGTCTGTTAACTCATTGTCATTTTGCATGTCCATTGTATGTTTGTTATTTTGCCTTGCCTGTATTTGTCTTTCTTTGTCCATCTTTTCACCTTTAGCAAACAATTTTAGCCAAAACACAAATTTTTCAAGAGGTTCCTGTAGGATACTGCAGATGCTTAGGGTGCTAGTATCTTTCCTTGGTATAACCAACCCCCGTACCTTTGATCTCTCTTTACTTAGCTTTAGGCCTTGAGTTTTGCTTTGCATATTTACTTAGGGTTTTTGTTTGATATTTTCTCCTTTCCCTTGGAAAAATAAAAGTTTGGTGGTGATATCTTGTCTTTGCGAGTCAAGCTAATCTAATAGCTTTGGTCTCTAATTCTCACTACAACAAGTGCTGATGGGGATTACGGATTCGTTCGACCCAAATGTAATGAGTTACGATCATATCTCTATCGACGAATTTGAGATTGCTAAACTTTGGTCTCTGAGAAATATTTCCCTTATCGAGAACGAATACAGTGTCATTTTGGAAGCTTGCATTACTGGGGAGCATGTTTGTATAGTTCGTCCCAATGGGGTTAAAGAAGAGTACTTCCACTTTTATGTTGTGGTGTTGGAAGACTTTAAAGTCCAATATCCCTTTACTGATTTTGAATGAGATATGTTAAAGGTTTTAAATACCGCTCCTTCTAAGCCACGTCCCAATAGTTGGGGATTTATAAAGGCCTTCGAAATAGTTTGTGAAGCCATACATATAGAACCTACTGTAGGCTTGTTTTTCTCCTTCTTTGAAATAAAATGTGTTGAGAAAGGAGGTTGGGTTACCATCAACGGCCTTCTAGGAAAGAGTTTTCTTCAAGCTTGTACTTCTAACTATAAAGGTTTTAAATAACAGTTCCTTCGATTAAATGTGGTTCGAGGTTCCCTCGGGTACTATATGACTTGGATGGATCCCATTGTTTTCCCATATATTGCATTGGAAATCCAATTTCAATATCCGACTTTGACTTTGATAAACTGAATGATCTAGAGATCAAATCTTTAGCTATCTTAGATGCTTTTTACATGATGAAGGTCCAAGATTTATTGTTGTTTCCCGGAAAGCATATTCTTTCTTTCTTGGGTAACTTTTGTCTTTCATACTTATTACTTACTCGAGTTGAATCTCTTTATTTCTTTAACACTTTCTCTTTTTCGCAGAAAAAATAAATAATTTGTCTTTGATAGAACAAAGGAGATTGATGTTAGAAGCTCGGGCGGCAAGGCACGTGGCCGGTCAAGCTTTTACCAAATCGAATCTGTCCGGCCTGGAAACCCGGGTTCAAAAAAAAGGAAACATGTACCAATCAAGGAGGTTTTAAACGTCTCTGGGTCTCTTACTACCCCTTTTCCCCTCAAAGAGAAACTCGTCTGGGATCTCCCAAGGTTATGCAAACCTTAATGAGTGACAATGTTTGCAGGGCTGACTAGGAGACTTCTTCCTTGATGCATGAAGTTATAGGAAGGGATCATTCCTAGTCATCCAACGAATTCAATTTCTAGAGCAGTAGCTTTGACGGATTGAAATTTCTTTATGATAATTTAAATGCCACAGAGGACGTGAACAAGCTGAAGGCTATTAGGCGCCATAAATTGACTAAAAATATTAGTTCCTATCTAATGATGTGTGTTATTCTTACCCAAGGCTTGTTTGAAGCCGAGGATGATAGAGAACACACAAAGGTTAACTTGAGACTTGAAATTGCTAAGCTAAAAGAAAAAAAAGAGTCACATGCGTCTAAGGTAGTCAAGATAGAGAAGCAGCTTTCGAAGGAGAAGGCTAAGAGGGAGAGGTCGGAATCTTTAGAGCGAGAGTTACAGGTAGTTGTTAACAAACAATCTGTGGAGAGTAAAGTTGCCCAAGACTCGATTAATCATCTGCAGAGTTATTTGAAGCAAGCTCATATGAACATTCTCGGTGCAGGTGATGCCGCTTTTGATAGGGCAAATGCTCGGGTCTTATGCCTCTATCCCGACCTAGATTTGTTTGAGATGGATTTTTTCAAAGTTGTAGTGGACGAGTGTCTTATGAACATGGAAGAGACTGAGCCTTTCCCTGGTGATGATCTCGCCCAGGAATCCCCCACCATCAAAACCAACTGTGAAGCTATTAATGAAGATAAAGTCGTGAAATAGTTTTATTTTTGTAATGCTTTTAAGTATGTTTGTATTCTCAACTTTTTATTTTGTATTTGGGCTTTACTATGACCTGTTTTGTTTGATGAATGTTATTTCAGTGGTTTATTATTTTTCTGCACTTAAATGCACATTCCAATCATACAGATTGGTGAATTGAGGATTCGTATTCTTAAAGGGGATTGGGTTCCTATGAGATAGTCTCATTTAATTCGTAGTTCTAAATTTTTCTCAACAACCTGTTTTGTTGTTCGAACACCCAACGACTAGACTAGTTCACCTTCTTAACCGAAGTTTGTTATATACAGATTTAAAGTCTCAGTCCTGAATTCTAAGGGGTCTTTAATATCTTGGACCCAAGAGTCGTTAGTCCCAAAACATCATGTTTAACGTCAGATCATTCAGGGTCACTTCATTTTAACATGCTCAACATTAACGTTTTCGTGGATCAAATGTCAGTAGGTTAGCAATATACATACGTATTCAGATAAGAATCGAGCTCACTCGAAGCCCCAAGCACACTTGGGTTTTTGGCCAAAGGCATCAAGCGTGCATAGACCAGATGAAGCCGATTATGCCAGAGGTAAATTAACTTTGACTTTGGCCAGAGGCATCAAGTGCGCATAGCCCGAATGAAACTGATTATGCCAGAAGTAAATTAACTTGGACTTTGTCCAGAGACATCAAGTGCACATAACCCGGACGAAGCCGATTATACCAAAGGTAAATTAACTTGGACTTTAGCCAGAGGCATCAAGTGCGCATAGCCTGGAAGAAGCCGATTATATCAGGGATAAATTAACTTGGACTTTGGTGCTTTCTAAGATACAAATTTTTAATCATGGATGCCAAATTAAAATCTCTCTCAGAGGGAAAAGCGTACACCCTGATAACTTTATTTTTGATACTTATTACAAAGGATATATAAAATTAAGATTCCATTACATTCCTACCCGACATCCTACTCTCCTTCATTCCTTTTCTAAGTTTTGAGTCCCACTGTTGGCGCTCTTATTTCTTGTCACCGCATGGCTTTTCTTGATATTTTCCACCTTTTTTTACCATTAGGATTCATCTGCGTAATATCTCTTCTTCAACATGGGCAGTGATCCCCAGTGCAATATCTCTCATCTTGTTTGTCAGCCAACCTTCTGGTATATCTTTTTTTAAGTTAACATCAATGATCGGTGGTTTTTATGCTTTCTTTTACCGTTAATTTTAGTTAATCTTGTTATGTGTTTTGTCGCTTTATTTCCCTTTTTCCGCATTTTATGCTTTGATTGTGTCTCTTTAATTTTTTTATATTCAGATAAGCATTCAGGAAGAATTCGGAAAAGTTTCCTACAGACTTCAGAAGGTCTGACACGACCGCCCGTGTCAGACTGACATTTCCCGTGTCAGAAGGTCTGGGATCAAAAGCAAAAAATGTGAAACTCCAGAGGTCTGACACAGCCGCCCGTGTCAACTGACACTGCCCGTGTTAGGGCAGACACTGTCAGTGTTGACTTGTGACACTGATTTCAGTATTTTTTGATTTTTTGCCCAAGTGTTGGCCTGCAAGGGTGTTTTGGGTATTTTTAACCGGTCTAAATAGATATTTTCTATTTAAGTGAGTTTTGAGAAGGAAAAAATGGACTTTTTGGGACTGAGGAGAATTATACGACTAAAATATCAGAGAGCTCAAGTTTTTCGGAAGACGAAGGGTTTTCAGGAGCAGAAACGATTGACAATCCGAGTTTCTCCAATTTCTTGTAATGTCTAATTTGTATATTATATTTTCTTTGAATATTATGAGTAGCTAAACCCCTCAATGCTAAGGGGTGTCCCTGATTCGAATATGTAATGAATATGATATTAGTATTGCAATAACAATTCCTTTGTTTTTCATAATTGATTTGATCTCTGGTTATTCTTAATGCTTGCCTTGTCGGACAAACATGGTTTGATTTTCGATTAACGATTAGGCTGGACCGTCGTTGTTAATACTTTGTTTTAGATCATTCTATAGTAGATATCACCTAGGACTAGGGATACCCTATAGAAACCGAAATATTCTTGATAATTGATTACTTAATTTCATCTGTAATTCTCTATGGACATAGGAATTAGGGTTGATGATTAAAGGTTTTCTCACTAAGGACTTAGAAGTAAACATTCTAAAGAATCGGTAACTAGTTAGTTACAATAAGTTGTTGCAGTGTTAATTCAGAGTTGTTACTGAGTCGGATCACACACTTCCCCTAGCATGTTACTCATATTGTTGAAACCACATAGTCAATTTCCTTATTTTATTCACAATTAATTTTTTAATTAAACCAAATAATTTCAAAATCCCAAATCTTTTTTTAAACTAAAATAAAACTAGAAAAATATCTCGTCAAGCAATCCTTGAGATCGACATTCGGGGAAATTCCCTTTATTACTACATTGACTGAATAGTACACTTACTATTTTTCCGATCAATCAACCAAATCCACTTTTAAATGATCTTCTCTAACAGGGCATTTGGCTTGATTATTTATTTTGAGTCTCAAGCTATCCTTGTAATATTTCCTGGCTATCCATTAGTCTCCCTTGATTACTCTACTCGGCCGTCTTCAAGAGGATACTTCAGCGTGAGATATAGAGTGGGCAATACCACCTCTAAAGCATTGAATGATAAATTTCCAATAATACTGTTATATGGAGACGTATAGTTAACGATTAAATATCTTACCTTGATACTCTTCGCATTATCTCTTCTTCTGAAAGTCTTCATTATGGGCAGACACCTGAGCACCTATACATGTTCACCATAGAACCCTACCAAGGTGCCTTTGAATGACAATAACTCTGAGGTGTCGAAATTCATTCCCTTGAATACATCCCAGTATAATACATCCGCTAAAATTTTGGGATCTATCAGGACTCATCTTATGCTCCAATATCGTATTTGAACCTTAATCACCATTTGTTCATTTTCATGAACCCGCATCCCTCTGCGTCTTTTTTGGAAAAACTAACTGCGGTCGAGCTTTTCTTTTCCTTCGAAGGCGATCTTTGTTTGATGCTCATCACTGATCTGGCATGTCTTCTTCTTTCCGAACTATTCTCCCCACCTCCGTCGAACCCTCATACAATGGTGTTAAGCGTGTGACGAGCTACCCGAGTTTCATGCACCTCTTCGGCATTCTTCCCTTTCTTCTCTTCCAAATTTTTTACACCATCTTCTCGGGGAAGACTTTTCTTCCCCGAGTGTCCCCCTGTGTCTTTGACATATGATAATAATCTACCTCTCTGAATCAATATTTCGATTTCCTTTTCAATTGATGACAGTTTTCAGTGTGATGCCCTTGAATTATGTGGTATGCATACCACGCGCTTTCATTATTTTCCATTATTGCATGTACACTTCCTTTTGGTCTTTTCGTTAGACGCAATATGTTGAGGTGGAACACTTCCTTCAGGATATCTGATTGATGTGAATTTAATGGGGTATACTCTGGTTCTCTTTCGAATGGATGTAGAGATGGCCTATGCACCTGTCGATCTCTACATCCATTTTTGGAGTATTCTTTCTTGTCACCCGACCCTTCTTCTCTTGTGCACAGTTTTTCCTTGGCATCCCGAGATCTCTTTTCCATATTTCTTTTTTCTCCTTTGATGTAGCATTCTTCCTAGGGATTGACTTCATTGATGCTCGGTGTCAGCTTTTATGCTAAGGACTCGTTAAACTGGCAAGTTGTGAGACCATGCTGAAAGGCTCAAACAAACATCTATTGATTCGGATTGGATACCTTGATAATCTCCTAATTGAATCTTGCTAAATACTCTCATAGTGATTCCGAGTATCCTGGTCGGATATTAAATAAATTGGTAGTTGATACCTTCTGATGTTTGCTTGTTGAAAAATGTTGCATCATTTTTTTGGTAAAATCCTGGTAACTAATGATAAAAAAATCTTGGTAGACTCATATACCACCGCAAATCCCCTTCCTTAAAAGTTTCGGCCATGAGTTTACATTTAAGGGAGTCTGAGGCCCCCACAATTTCCATTTGGTTAATAATTGCAATGACGTGCTCTTGTGGATCTGTCTTTCCATCGAAGGATGTTAATGCTGGTGGCTTGAAGTTCTCAGGGACTTAGTTGTCCCAGATGGTTTCTGATATAGGATGAGTGTCTAAGGACACCTCTTCTGCTTATCTTTCTTATAAGCTTTGTGTCTGAAGAATCTGTGCGTTGTCTTGTAGGGTTTCGTTTTGCTGACGAAGAGCCTCCACCACTACAAGCAACAAGGATATATTCGGTGGCGGAGGGGGATCGCTTTAGCTGGGAGATGATTCAGACATTGTACTATTGGATTGTTAACGACATTGATGAGTTTGTGTGGCATGGGTAAGTTTTACCAAGGCCCCACAGTGGGCCCCAAATGTTCTTGCTAAAAACACTAAAATGGTTGACGTCCTTGTTATGAGTCAAGAAGAGCCGAAAATGGATGGTTGGAGTGTCTATTATGCATATTTTTTTTGTCCCTTCTCCTTCTTCCTTCCAAACTCCATATATTTTTATAGGTTTCAACTTCACCCTCTGTTTTTAATTTTCATATTCCCTATAAATATCTCCTTAGTAACGTTCGTCATCACCTATAATGGCAGTGTAACGCCTTCCTCTTCAATAATTATAACTCTCTAGCCATTATGCATCGCTCCATAACTGTTTCTTGTGACCATTCACATGGAATCCTAGCCCTATCGTTGGACTAGACTATCATGAATGCAATAGATCTCGATTTATATGAAGTCGGCACCGCTTTGTTTATGTGAATACCTATAACCGAAATCCAGCTAATAGACAGGAATGTAGCCATCTGAATTGATGAGCTCACCTTACTTGGTTGTTGCACCCCAAATTTTGACCCCTTAGATCTTCATCATCATTCTAGGATCATATTCATTTTATTATCTAACTATAACCTATTTTAAGTTTGTCTTTGTCAAGATACAAATGAATCAGGGTTCCATATAGTCGAGAATTGAGGTTTTGATGGTCTGATCAGTCATTGTCTTGGATTGGTTCTCCATGGAATAAGTCTCTACACCATCAAAGATACCATATTAGATCAAGTATTAATCCAATTTGAAGTTTTTACCCAAAGATCAAGGATAGTGTAGTTCAGGACCCCCGATTAGGGTTTCTAATTAGGAAAAGTCAATTGTGGTTTGACTTTTGATTTAAAAGGTGTTCCAATGATGGAATCATGGTCTATGAAGCTCATATGGCTTAGTGAATTCTAATAAAGAAGTTTCAATACCTCAAAAGACCCAAAACATCAACAGTCGATCCGGTAGTTATCGATTGATCGGTTCGTTTGACTGAAAAGTCAACTCTTTGACCATAAGGAATTTGACCTCAAAGATTAAATAAAATATGTTCCTAATAACATATTACACCTATCCATGAAGTTTCATGACCATTGGATCAAGGATTGAGGAGTAATCAAAAAAGTCGGGAGTTAGGATTTTGAAAGGGGCAAGACCATAACTTCCCAACCATACATCCAAATGAGGTGGTTCAAAGCTTGTCGGAAAGGTCTTGGAAATTCCTACAAAATTGTAAAGCTGACCTATGGAAAAAAAATGCATAGATTTAGAGTTATAGTCAAAATCATCACAAGAGAGAGAAAACACTTAGAAAAATTTAAAGTTTTTGGCATTTTTAGGCATGTTTTCAGCCAACTTTGAGGGGTTTTTTTGACTTAGTTCCACTTGGAATTTGGAAATTCATTAAACATGAAAGTTTTAGATCTCCATGAGGTCTTTCCAAAAAGTAAAAGAACTCCTTCATAGCCCTTGTGAGCTGAGAGTTTCGAATTAGACAAGTTGGGCCTAAACACTTGATTGTCATCATGTCAAAACTCAACATAAACTTGATTTCCAACTATAAACTTCATTTCTAACCATGGAATGACCTCTGATATGATGTGTTAGAGGGAATATTGAACTAGATCAGAAGGGAATCCAAGCAAAACCAAAGTTCCATCCATAATCCATTTGTTTATTAAAGAAAAGTACAAAAGCTACACCATGAGAGAGAGTATTGGTGGCTGCAGCATGGAGGGTGTCCTTGTGCACTCTAAGATCACTTCTCACAGCTCATTGCTAGCTGGTTTTAGAGGTCTAAGTACCTTGGAAGCAAGCAAAACTAGCAGAGCAAAACCATCACATGGATTCATGAGATTTTTCACTAAAACCACCACTTGCAAACCACTTGTGTAAATCTGTCCTCACTTTTATTTTGCTTATAAATAGAGGCTTCCTCTATGATAATCCACACACCATATCAAGCATCAAACCAATCAAGAACTCTCTCTTCTTTCTAGTTGCAAAGTTCTTGCAAAATCTCACTAAATTTCCAAAATCACAAAAAATTATTTTGCACTTTCACCCCTAAAACCTTTTCCAAACACTTTCAAACTCAAACCAAGCCTCAAACACATCACAAATGATGTGTTAGAGCTGTCTAAACCCTCACCTTGTCCAGAAACTCATCCAATCCAAAAGTCAACCCTCAAAACCTCATTTTATTGACTTTTTTGCGTTTTAAAGGACGACCATTGGTCCCTTGCCTTTCCTTGAGATTTAAGACCTCTAACACTTCATATTTGACATATAGAAGTTGTCAATAACCAATCCAAACTTTTGTAACTAGGATTAAAGGAGTTGTCTTTGAAAATCATTGGTTTTTGGAGGTTTTTCTTCACTTGCAAGCCATTTTGCCCATGAATTTGCTTGAGCTTGATTTATAGCATCTTCTTATCATCCTAGGAGCATTTGTATACCTTGGAGGAGCACTCAAAGTCTCTAGTTTTCTTATTGTGCAAGCTTGCTTCAAGAGGTAAGCCTAAAACACAAGAAAACATGAAATTTTCACTTGCATTTCACATGCTACCATGACTTTTAGCTATGATTTGGTGTTGTACATTGTTTGAAAATGTCTTATATATGTTATGTGTCATGTATGAACCATTACTTGCATCAAAACATGTAGTTTTTGAACTGTCAAATTCTGGTCACAAGCTAGCTCACAAACTAGGCCCAACCTAGTCGCTTTTTGCGTTTGCATCCAATCTTCCAAACTATGTGTGCATATTTTGATTTCTTTTGTGCTAACCTCTTAATATGATTTATATGTTATTTTTGTACACTTGTTTCACCAAGCACACCACTACACATGACTGTTCACATGTTCACGTTTTTTGTTGTAACTAAACTTGCCTAAACCATGTTGCTATCGAATTTTTTTGTGAGTGTATGGTATGGAAAAACAAATGGTACCATTGAATTACTTGTTTAAAAATACACAATTTTCACTTTTGTTTCACTCCATTTGGTTAAGAATTGTCTGAGTTCCAATCCTTCACGCAAATGACCCTTAGGTTGTAACCTTATCTTGCCCTAATTTTTGCCCTCTTGGTGCACCAACTTGCAATGACCATAACTTGCTCAATTTTTGTGATATTGATGCCATTATTTTTGAAAACTACTCCTTATCATGTCTACTTTCATTTAGTGAAGAAATAATTCAAGGATTATCATGCTAGAAAGACTTTGATCCACTTGAAAAACATGTGTTTTTAGGGTTTTTACCTTGGTGTTCTTGAACTTTTTCAAACTTATAACTTGATTTTTCTTGTTATATTGATATTGTATGATTCATATATGTTTGTTAACACGTTTAAATGCTCAAATATGTTTTATTAATTGCCTTACCATGTTCATACTTGCTTTTATGAATGCATATATGTGAAAATGGCATGTTGAACTTCATTTGTAAACTTTGTCAGGATTCTCTATATTGTAACCTCTTGAATATGTTTACCATGTCTTATTCTACTTGTTTATGTGTCTTGTTAGAACCATAACATGTTTAGGGTTTGTTTCTTGCCTTTGTGAAAGCTTGAACATAAATAGTATACCTTGAAACTTCTTTGTGATTCATAACATGATTCTTGATGTTGTAGTCTCTTGAATGTGTTTGTCATGTTTCATTCTACTTGTTTATGTGTATTGCTAGAACCATAACATGCTAGGGGTTGTTTTGTTTTGGTTGTTACCATAAACTTGTGTGTGTTTCCCCATGGAACCTTGAATTTCTTACTTGATTTGTTGTAACACTTCTTGTATGCCTACTTGTACTTGTTTGTCATCAATGCATGATTGTTGGTCTCATGTTGTTACATTTGACATATTTTAAAACCTATGACACGCTGGTCTCAAGTTTTGACTTGCTTGCATTTAAACTTGTTTGCATTTAAACATGTGGTTGTTACCTCATTCCCCTTCATCTTTGTCAAGATGTTTCAAGTGGTTTTTACCTCTTATGTTGGTCTTGTAAGAACCCCTTCATAATATTGTAATATCTTTGTGCATTTTTTGTTGTAACCATTTACCTTGATTAAAATATTTGCTTGACATTGTCATATTCTTGCATGCTCTTGGTTGTAACCATACCTCTTATATATTTATCATGTTTGAATGTTTATGCTTTATTAAGTTATTCCCCAAGTGATGGAACTTTTTAGTTCTCACCCATGTTGCCTCATCTTTCCCCTTCCAAAGAAGAGTCTCTCTATTGACCCTTGGGTCATAGATATCTCATTACCCCCATAGGCCTGGATAGAGCCTCACTCCTCCTTTTGGTATGGATAAAACCAATTGGACTTACCCTTTAGAACTTAGGTTTAGAGTTCTTAATCCTTTGTAGGCCTGGATAGAGCCTCCTCCCTCCTTTTGGTCTGGATAGAACCAATTGGTCCCCGTTCCTTAGTCGTTCTTGAACTACGGACGCTCTGATTTCTCATTGGATAATGATAATACTGTCGCATCGCTGCGAAGAGGGCCGGCAAGGACAGAAGAGTCACCACCGTTCGTTATTTATCCCAAAAGAGGGAAAGGAAACAATTAGAGAAAATCTAACGAAAAGAAGGGAAAGACAGGTCATCGTAACCATATCTCGGGTTCGGGAGTCGGTTACGCAAGGGGAAGGTATTAGCACCCCTCACGTCTGTCGTACTTGACGGGATCCACGCTTGTTATCTATCTAAAAGGGTTTTGAACTATCTAGCTACAAGCCACAGGGACAAAAGAAAGGAAAAGAGACTCGATAGAGCATCACCGCTCTATGCCTACGTATTCCCTCGTGCAATAGGAAAGTCAACGTCAACGTAGTTCGGAAAACTACGGGTGAAGGGTGGGGGAAGGTTGCTTGCCAAGACATCGCCATCTTGTGCCTACGTATCCTTATCTGGTATGAGAAATCAGAGCAAACGTAGTTCGGGCTAACAAGACCACAGGTTGGTTCAAATGTTTTAGGCTCGAGTAGGGTTAAAACTTAGTTCTAGCAGTTAGGTGTATGCAGCTCGACCATTGGAGACTTAGGCGCTACCTGTTTGTGGTAGAACTAAGAGTTAACAAAACTCTCCTTATGAAAAAAAGTTTTCCAAATTAAGATCCCGAAGGATAAAATGATTTAATGTTTGTTTTTGTGTTTTTTAGACAAAGAAATGAATTGAATTATGATTTGAAACCCATGTTGCACTAAAGACTATGACCTAGGAGCGGATGCATCGCATACCGTCCAAAGAACATACGCTAAACACTCTAGACAATTGAGAGGAGGCCCCCTAATCATCATTCCTCAAGTATTTAAGGCTCATAGCGTACAACATAAATTAGTCTCTATTAGATTATTTATTAGATGATTTGAGGTGTTTGAAGATGAGAAGAGAGAGACACAATCTAAAGGGAGACTAAGACTCAACCTAATGTTCTCATACAAAGTGCACCTATGATTGGGATGAAAAGGGAATGCTACCTAACATTATCATGCATAGTTTCAAGCCTAAGGTCTACCATAATTAATCTTCAACAAGAGAGATTAGAGGTCCTAAGGGAACATGCCAAAAAAGAAAGAATAAGGAAGCAAAAGATAGAAGAAAGTATGCAAACATGTAATGCACAAATCGAATGAAAGTGAGGGAGGAACAAAGTGTGGGGCAGTAGCCTCCACAAGAACATATCAACCTCAAGCATGCATATGAGAAGATGTAAAAGGATGCAAGCAAAGAAAAGAATGCATACACACAAACAAGAACACAAACACGAGTGGGATGGAATGGGAGAAATGGGATTCCTACAACCATTTGTCATCAACCACAAGCCCAAAGGCAAACCAAAAAGAAAGAGAAGAAGCCATGATTAAATGGGAGAATGGGATGCAATGTAAGGACATTAAGGAAATCAAATGGGCAACTCAACCATAAGCAACACCATAATCATGCAAGAAAATACAAAAGAGTCCTCAAAGAATCACCATTCATGATATGTTCAAAGTACCTCCAAAGGAGGGACCAAACCATCTCAAATGGGACTCAAAGGTCATTGGATAGAGGTAAGGATGAGAGCATAGAATGCACAAAGAAAAGGATCAAACACATAAAGCACATTGCAAGAATAGGCAAGGCAAAAGACCTAGGTCTTAAACAACTTCAACATTTGGAAACCAAATGGAATGCCTAAAAGGAAAGCACATCACAACAAGCATCAAACAAGTTTATGACCTATAAATGAGAATTCAAATACCTCAACATGTTATAAGTATGAATCAACAAGAATTAGGAGCATTAGGGATCCATCAAAGTCATTTCCCATTCAAACTAGGTCAAGTGCATGTATGAACCACCCTTGGAAGTAACTTAACTTGTAAGATACCTAAAAAATAGGAAAAAGGCTCAAAATAAACCAAATAAAATCTCAAGAGCTCACTAAAGAGTTGGAAACTAGAGGCCAAAATATTACAACCAATGTCACTTCACAACATCACCAAAGAATTTGATTCACAAGGGTGCCTCATTGTGAATGAGGGTTGTCGAGGGTCAACAAGAATGACTTAAACGTCAAACCAAAAATGATCAAACCAGGGGAAAAATCATCCTATAAAACCCTTCATCTCATCATTCAAATGAGAAAAAAGTTTCAATCATTGGAGATAAAGATTGATCAAGAAACAAAGCATGAACACAAAAGGAGCAATTAAAATCAATTTAAAAACAACTCCAAGCATTTAATTCTATTTTAATTCAAAAATAAATAAAAAATGAAAATAAAAAATGTCAAAAATTATTTAACACCTTAAAGTGTCTTAAAAACATTTTTCTGGAATTTATTAATATTTGGAGCTATTTTTAAATGATTAAAAGCAAAACAGAAAAACAAATAAAAAAATAAAAAAAATAAACAAATGAAGAAAAACGTGGAAAATAGCAATTAATCTAATTCAAATCAATGGGCCAAGCCAGGGGGTGCGTTTAGCACATAAGGCCCAAGACACAAGCAATCTGAATCCACATGTGAAACGCATTGTTTCACTAATACGCATGGCATGTCAACGCACACGCTAGCTGGTCAGAATATATCTCATCCGTTGATCCAACTCAGTCAACAAGTCAAGGCATGGACACGCAAGCCAAACGAAAATTGAACCAGATGACGGAGCAATTGTTCCGATCATCTTCTCAGGCAAGGCAGCCGGAGTTGCAGGTTCTAAATTCCACCAAATTGCATGAAATTTATACCAAATTAAAGAGGAACTCACGTAGATCATAGATCCGGCCACAAAAATCATTTATCATGCATATATAAGAAGAATCGAACGATCAAAGTTTCATGTACACAACTTTAAAACACCTCAAACACAACAATTATCCATCCAGAATTTTCCTACCAAGTGTAGGTCTTCAGATTCAACAACAATGGCAATGAATTGATGCATATCATAAAAGAATTTTGAGAAAGAAGAATACCTAACGGAGTCTCTCCGTTGGAGCTTCAAACGATGATGAGCTTGAGCAAAAACGTGCAGAATCACTCAATGAACTTCAAGGAAGATGATGCTTGCTTTGATTTTACTTGAAATGGCTTCAATTCTGATTCACGATTTTGGAATTGCTCTTGAATTTTCAAACTGCAATTATGCTCTCCCTCCACGAAAGTGCATGAAATGAGGGTTCAAATTTTATCTGGAGCTTATATACAATGGATATATGAGTGATTGGAGGCCCAATAGTGCTCCAATTTGCTGATTTGCAAAAAATGCCCAACTTGAAATGTAGCTTCATGCGTACATGTTTTTGGCTCTAATTCCTCTTGAAAATCATTTGAATCAACTGCTGAGAGTATGAATTGATCATGTGGATTAGAATTTAGCCTTAATTTGCTCCAATGGTGGAGATTTGAATGGAAACTTCTTCTTGAAGTAAGCTTGAATTGCGCGTGTTCTAGCTCTCATACACCAAAAATTCTTTGTGCATATTGTTTGTTAAGACATTGTGAATAAAAATGAGTACAAACATGGCATGAAAATGTTCAATAACCAAATCAATTGAATTCACCTTAAAACATCCATTTTCACTTGATTTTCTTCACCAATCTCCTTATCCAAGTATACTTCATGACAATTTGGTGTTCCGTGATGAATTTGAAACCATTTAGAGAAACTTTCATGTTGAAGAAAGTTTCATTTGAAGGGCTTAAGATCCTGAAAAGGACCTATAATCAAAATGACCTATAATCTCACTTTCCCAAAATACCCCTGCCTTGCAAGCCTCATAACTTGAGTTCTACAAATGAGATAAAGGACTTTTTGGAAAGCTAAGATCATAAAGAATAACTTTCATTTACATCAAAAGTTGAGGAGCAAAACGATTCTAGGTCAAAAGTGCCTTGGAAGTTGGTTGACTTTTGTTGACTGAAAATATGGTTCATTTGAGACCTCTAACTTGCCAACATCATAACTTGAGGTCCACAAACTCAATGGATGAGTTCTAGTACTCAAAAGAAAGCTAAGAGCATGCTCTACAAGCCTCATGTTTTCATAAAAGTGAGATTACACTTGTATATTGAGGTATGTAGTCTTGAAGTTAAGCACTAAACAGGGGATTTTACACCGACAAACCTCTGAAACCCTAATTTAGCAACTTCTCACACTCTTGATTTGATCTTGAAATAACATCTTAAATGTCTCAACATAACTGTCCATGACTCCAATGACTTGGAATTAAGTCTCAAACACCTTCAAGTCCTCAGTTGACTTTGCACTAGGCAGATGAAACCCTAGGGATGCAACCCCTGACTGTGGCTTCTTGCACATGATATAACAACTTAGATGAGCTCTACAATGGCTTAAAAAGCACTCAATGAGCTTCTCCATCATCTCATATCCATATCCATGAGCTTGTAATCCTCAGATGATTTAAACTGAGCCCTTTTGCTTGAGCTAGGAATCTGTGATAACCTTCTCTTGAGATGCACACCTTTCTTGATCCACTGCAAATAACCATGCTATGCAATGCAAAGATGCTAGAGAAATGAAATGAAACACAAGCCAAATAAAGAAAAAGGTTGGGAAAATTTTGGGGTACAACAGCTGTCCCTATTCAAATGACTTAGACCTGACTGGGTAAAAAGCGAACGGCTTTTAAGTAATCAAGGTAAAAGACAGTTGAATACCAAAAAACCCGAAAATTTGCCAACCTCAGAAATAGAACTGCAAACCCCCTCGGAGACAAAACCTCCAGGAATAACTGCATAATAGTTGCAACAGCAATAAGCTGACTGATTATCAATCTGAAACCTCGACACGCAGTCGGGAGAAACATCTACTAACACGCAGGCAACGACACGAAGTTGGAAAGAATCATCTGATATCACCATCGGGCATCCAAACAATTCTTCTTGAGGAGCAAGGAGAAACTTAAACAAGTAACTCTGGTGGGGAAACAAAAGAAACTTAACCAAGTAACTTTGTTGGGACTCCAACTGGGGAGCACATGATAAGATGAACACATCTATCAAAAGGCTTTTGCCGAGGTCTGGATACCTATACGAACTTAGAGAAACAATATCATATTGCCATGGTCTGAACACCATACAAGCAAGATAACTCCATGCTAGCCAGGGTCTGGATATCGCACGTGCTAATGGGGAAAACTAGTATGAGTCGGGGTCTGGATACCACGCGCACTCGGAAAAACGTCACTAGCCAAGACATGAATGTCACACATACTAATGGAATAATCACTAGCCAGGGCCTGAATGCCGCACATGCCAACGAACACACGGTGTGAGCTGGGGTCTGGATACCACACGGGCTCAAGAAATAACCGGAAGAAGTCGGGGTCTGGATACCGCACGAGCTTGAGCATAACCGGTGTGAGCCGGGGTCTGGATACCACACGGGCTCAAGAAAACATCATTAGTCAGGATCTGAATACCACACATACTAATGAACAATCACTAGCCAGGGCTTGGATGCCGCACATGCCAATGAAACACAACAATGTGAGCCGGGGTATGGATACCACACTGGCTCAAGAGATAAACTGATGGAAGCCGGGGTCTGGATACCGCACGGGCTTGAGCCAATAAAACCGGTGAAAGCCGGGGTTTGGATACCGCACGGGCTTATTGGAACAACTGGAGGAAGTTGGGGGTCTGGATACCACATAGGCTTGAGAGACATCATTAACCGGGGTCTGGATACCACGCGGGTTAATGAAGCAAACATCAGCCAGGGCCTGGATGCCACACATGGCGATGAACACCACGATGTGAGCCGAGGTCTGGATACCACACGAGCTCAAGAATCATTATTAACCGGGGTCTGGATACCACACAGATTAATGAGAATACCACTGACCGCAGTCAGGCGACACCGTTGGGGAATAACGTAAGTCGGGGTCTGGATACCACGCGGGCTGACGGGAATTGCCATGGTCTGAACACCATACGGGCAACAAAATATCCATCACCTGTTGGAGAAACATCTGAAAGCAAAGAGATAACAACCTGACTTATGTTTTACATGCATATGTTCGAATATGGCGTAATGCTCCATACGAAATGGAAATGCTACGCATTTGAGGATGCAATGCACGAATGCAGATGCAACGGAACCGAACCAGCAAAATAGATGCTGAAGAGAGAAAGCCACCCTGCTGGGGGAAAACAAAGCATGCCAATTACAATTGGACTTAAGTTGGGGAAACAAGCCCTGGATGGATTCCTGCAAAAGGAAATCCCTGAGTAGCAATGTTCTAACAAGAACGGGAATCTACTCTGCTGGAAATTCAAATAATCATCTGCTGAGAAAAAGAGCCCTGAACGGCCATCCAGAATACCAACCTTCTGGGGGATAGACAACCCTACTGGGAACCACCACAAACTCTACTGGAGAAAACGCCCTGAACGGCCAACCAGCATACAACCCTGCAGGGAATAGTCAACTCGGCTGAGGAAAGACAACCAGACGTTAGAAACGAATCTAATCCTGCCGGGAATCAACGACTCTATGGGGAAAAAGCACAACCAAACGCCAAGGTTGGTCGTACTCTGCCGGATAAATCAACCTTGAATGGCCTGCCAGAATACAACATTTCAGGGAACAAACCACTCTACAGGGGATAACGATCAAACACTGCGAGTAAATTCACTTTATCAGGGAAGAAAATAGCCCTAAATGGCTTCCTAGAATACACTCTGGGGAAACAAATGACTCTACTGGGGAGATAGAGCTTATTGCCGAGGAATAACTATCTTCTGCCAGGTATTCCACTCTGCTGGAGATACAAATCCACCCTGTTGGGGATACTCATCTGGGGAAGAGAACTTTCCTTCACTGAATCCACTGGGGATTAGGTGCTGAAGGAAAAAATAACCGCCCTATGCTTGGGGACTGAATCACCACTTCTGCTGACTTCGTTGGGGATAGAGAATAACAATCTTTGAACCAACTCTCTTCTGTTGGGAAATAGCATTACTCTGCTGAGGAAAAGTCAAACTCTGCCGACTTTGTTGGGGAACAAACCATAGGGGGAACAACCTCGACCTATGCCTGGGGATAACGTCAGCAATCTGAAATTTGAGGGAATACAAGATCACCTGATTAAGCTTTGTGAGGAAATAAAATCCTGCTCCGCTGCTGGGCAATGATCTCAGACCTGCCTGTCGGAGAAAAGTCCGATCTCGACTCACTGGGGAGTAAGTGTGTACCTACAACTTGCTGGGGATACAAGCACATACCTGACCTGCATGGGGAAGTATCAATCTTGGCCCTCCGAGGATGATTTCACTCTGCTGGAGACCTCGACCTTAACTGCTGAGGAATGAGTGCACACAGACAAACTGCTGACGCTAAATGTGTACTGACCAACTGCTGGGGATAATCACACACACTTAACCGCTCACCCAATCTGCATATCTGACCCTGGCTAGGGATATAGAGATGCACAGACTCCACCTGGCAGAGACTAATGAGTCTTCACTACACGCTTCTTTCTGTGGGGATATGATGATCTTGCCGAGGATACATCTCTGACAACTGTCCCAAGGATAACGACCCTGCAAAATGAACGAACAACAAGATATCCTACCAACGGGAACTATCTCGGTCATCATCTATGACATTGTTCAAATAAATTAAAGTTTTACTGATTATCGGCCAAACCCTGCAAGTTTATGTATGCGCAGTTCTATAAAAAACATTGGGTGTTTTTCGCAAATAAAACAGTAAATATTAAAGCAATGCAAGCAGATGACTGAATAGTATATGTTTATTGACAAAAGGCCTGTAAATAGGCAGATTTTACAACAGATGCAACCCCTGAAAAGGGGAAGTTGCGCAAAAAGTTTACAGAAATGCACAGATATATACAAAATGTCAGCAATGTGGCACAGACAAACACAATGAGCTGATTTCTCTATGACTCGCCTGACTTCGATGATTCCCCGACGCTTCGTCTTCTAAAGAGATTGATTCGGATGAACGACCATCAGGTCCTCCCTCAATCCACTAATCTCTGAAGCTTAGTACACAGACCGTAGTCATTTGCTTTTCAAATCCCTATCTTTTGCCTGAATCGCCCTTTCGGGTTTTCAATTCACCGGGATACCCATTTTTGCCAAAGTTTCCTTTTTAGGTTTTCGACTTTGCAGGTTTACATCTTTTTCTTTATCCCTAACTTTTTCCCCAACCCATTCTTTTTATGGTTCGCCGGGATGCCCCATTTTTGCCTGGATATTCTTTTTCTTTCCAGTGGGTCTCATTAAGCAAAGTATTTTTTAACCGCGTCCGCATTCACAGGGGATGTGAAATCTTCACCATCCATGGTGGATAACAATAAGGCTCCTCCAGATAAAACCTTTCACACGACATATGGACCTTCATAGTTAGGAGTCCATTTGCCCCTGTGATCTGTCTGTGGCGGGAGGATCTTCTTCAGCACAAGATCGCCCGTCTGAAAGCTTCGAGGGTGCACCTTCTTGTCGAAAGCTTTCTTCATCTGACTCTGATACAACCGACCATATGCCACAGATGCCATCCTTTTCTCGTCCATCAGGTTGAGCTGATTCAATCTATTTCTTATCCATTCTACCTCATCCAACTTAACGTCCACCAGGACTCTCAAAGATGGAATCTCGACCTCTAATGGTAGGACAACTTCCATACTATATACCAGCGAGAAAGGAGTTGCCCCTGTTGAGGTGCGTACCATAGTATGATATCCGTGCAAAGCAAAGTACAACATCTTATACCAATTCTTAAAGGTTACAACCATCTTCTGCACTATCTTCTTGATATTCTTATTGGTCGCTTCAACAGCGTCATTCATCTTCGGCCGATAAGGAGATGAGTTGTGATGCTCAATTTTGAAATTCTGGCATAATTCCTTCATCATCTTGTTGTTCAAGTTCGAACCATTGTCAGTAATGATTCTCTCAGGTATTCCATAGCGATAGATGATGCCCTCTTTATGAACTGGGATACCACTTGCTTAGTGACATTGGCATATGAAGCTGCTTCGACCCATTTGGTGAAATAGTCAATGGCTACCAGGATGAAACGATGTCCGTTAGATGCGGTAGGATCGATCTTGCCGATCATGTCAATGCCCCACATGGAAAAAGGCCAAGAAGATGCCATAACATTCAACAGACTCGGTGACACATGAATCTTATCTGCATAAATCTGGCATTTATGACACTTCTTAGTGTACTTGAAGCAATCGGACTCCATAGTCAGCCAATAGTACCCTGCTCTCAACAGCTTTCGAGACATGGCATGCCCACCGGCATGTGTACCAAAGGCGCCTTCGTGGACCTCTTCCATAAGCAAGCTAGCTTTTTTTTCGTCCACGCACCTTAGCAGCACTAAGTCATAGTTTCTCCTGTAGAGTATCCCATCCTGGTTCAGATAAAAATTTCCAGCCAACCTCCTCAGAGTCTTCTTATCCTGGGTCGATGCCCCTGGCGAATACTCTTGGTTCTTGAGAAAATTCTGGATATCGCAATACCACGGCTTGTCGTCCGAAGCTTCTTCAATGGTGAATATGAATGTCGGCCTATCAAGGCGAGAGATGACGATTCTTGGAGCATCAATCCAGAAGTTCACCTTATACATTGAAGACAACATTGCCAAAGCATCTGCCATTTGGTTCTCCGTTCTAGGCACGTGATGGAACTCCACTCGATCGAAGAAAGGTAACAGCCTCCTTGCGTAGTTCATGTAAGGTACCAGATTAGGCTGCGGGTTTCCCATTCTCCCTTGATCTGGTTGACAACTAGCGTTGAATCGTCATACACATCTAAATTCTTGATCCTTAGATCAATAGCTTCTTCCAACCCCCATAATGCCCGCTTCGTATTCGGCTTCATTATTAGTGCAAGGGAATGTTAACCTGGCAGTGAATGAGATATAAGTACCATGGGGTGTCGTGATAATTGCCCCAATTCCACTACCGTACGAGTTAACAGCGCCATCAAATATCAACTGCCATTGAGAACCCTTCTCCGGACCTTCCTCGGGTAATGGCTCATCGCAATCCTTCATTCTTAAGAACATGATGTCTTCATCTGGAAATTCAAACTTCATAGGTTGATAGTCATCAATTGGTTGTTCAACAAGGTACTCTGACATAACACTTCCCTTGATGGCCTTTTGGGAAACATATTGAATATCATACTCTGTCAAAACCATCTGCCATCTGGCAATTCTCCCCGAAAGTGCTTGTTTTTCAAAGACGTATTTAATCGGATCCATCTTTGAAATCAGCATGGTTGTATGGTTCAGCATATACTGTCTCAAATGTTTGGCAGCACATGCGAGTGCGCAGCACGTTTTCTCCAACATTGAGTACCTGGATTCACAATCTGTGAACTTCTTACTCAAGTAATATATTGCATGCTCTTTTCTTCCAGTCTCGTCCTGTTGACCGAGAACACAACCCATGCTATTCTCAAGAACCGTTAAGTACATGATCAATGGCCTTCTAGCTACTGGAGTATTCAGTATCAGAGGCTCCTGTAAATATTCTTTTATTTTATCAAATGCCCTTTGGAAATTTTCATTCCAGACAACCGTCTGATCTTTCTTTAGCAATTTGAACATGGGTTCACACGTGCCTATGAGATGAGATATGAACCGAGCAATGTAGTTCAACCTCCCCAAGAAACCATGAACCTCTTTTTCTGTTTGTGGCGCTGGCATATCTTGAATAGCTTTTATCTTTGCAGGATCGATCTTGATTCCTTTTTCACTGACAATGAACCCCAGTAACTTTCCGGACCTGACACCAAAAGTGCACTTATTCAGATTTAACCTCAGTCTGAATTTCCTTAGCCTTTCGAATAACTTCAGAAGGTTTACCAGATGTTCCTCCTCTGTTTGCAACTTTGCTATCATGTCATCAACATATACTTCAATCTCGTGATGAATCATATCATGAAACAAAGTGACCATAGCTCACTGATAGGTTGCCCCTACATTTTTCAACCCAAAAGGCATTACCTTATAACAGAAAGTCCCCCACGGTGTAATTAACGTTGTTTTCTCCATATCCTCTGGTGCCATCTTAATCTGATTATATCTGGAAAAACCGTCCATGAAGGAAAACACGGAATATTGCGCAGTATTATTCACCAATACGTCAATGTGAGGGAGCGGGAAATCATCCTTCGGACTCGCTTTATTCAAATCTCTATAATCAACGCACATTCGTACCTTACCGTCCTTCTTTGGTACCGGTACGATGTTAGCGACCCACGGAGGGTAAGTTGTTACGGCGAGAAACCCTGCATCCAACTGCTTTTGGACTTCCTCTTTGATTTTCACAGCCATATCTGGTCTGGTCCTTCTGAGCTTCTGCTTTACTGGCGGACACTCTTCGCGCAATGGCAAGCGATGAACCACGATATCAGTGTCAAGACCAGGCATGTCTTCATATGACCAAGCAAAGATATCACTATACTCTCGGAGCATTTCAACCAATATTTGCTTGATATCACTCTGCAACGCAACCCCTATCCTGACATTTCTCTTGACTTCCTCAGAACCCAAGTTAATAATCTCAATTTCCTCCTGATGAGGCAAAATGATTTTCTCTTCCTGTTTCAACAGTCTAGCTAGCTCTTCTGATAAGTCTTCATCTTCATCAGTCTCTTCTTCGGCTTGAAATATCGGATTATTAAAGTCAAAGCGAGTCATAGATGATTCTAAAGCGGTGTCATTTGCAAAGTGAAACCTGCAGTGATGATGATTAAATGCTTAAAATGATATGCAAAACAAGCACAAACCACATTGCCATTTTATTGTTAAAAATAACACATGAAAGACAAGGATCACAATATTTGAATGCAAAAAAATGCCTTTTGATTGATTGACAAAAGATTGTTCAAGCATATACAATTAAGCCCTGAAGACAAATACCGCTATGCTCCAGGTAGAACATAGGGTTATAAAATAATCAGGAAAACAAAATCATTACTCTTCTATCGTCACTTGGATGACCTCTTCGACAGACCAGTTGTTGAGGCTTTGTCCTGGGATGCATGGCTGAATCCAAGCGTCCATATCACAGTCGTTGTCCCCTTCTCCATCTGATATGACGCTAATCTGCTCGAAGATTACCGACTTATTTTCCGACCTCGGCACAAGATCGGCAGAACCTGTTCAAATTCCAGCCAGAGAGAGAAAGTGTTTTTTAGAAAAAAGTGATTCTGAAAAAGCGCTTTTGGAAAAAGCACTTTTCTTCTAAAAAATGGTTTTGCCAAATAAGGCCTTAACAACATTTCCCAATATCCAACCAACAAAACATGAATTTCGCAACACCGAAGCCAACGAGGTCTTGAAAAATCGCAAGCCAAATGATAATAAGTCGTAAGAAGACGTAAACACAGCAACAACCAACAAAAGCAACCGAAAAAATGCAGTAAGCCAGCAATTTTCGCAAAGAGTTCAGTCACAAACTCCTGCAAATTTGTGACCTAAATCGTAATCACAATGCCCAGGCCCAGAATAATCACAATATTAAAACATCAATTCAAAATTCATCAAGGGGGGATTTTTCGGAAAGAGAAGATCAGAAGGAAAAAAGTTCATCACCATCATTATCAAACTCAGCTGACGGCGAAGAACCACCAAGCCTTAGTCACACGAGTAACATCATCGGCCACCATCGACAAGGAAATCATCATAGAAGATTCAATATCTCAGACGGATCCCAATGAAAAGCCCACAGATCCTCCGCTTCAAACCTTTATAAGAAGGTGAACAATTATCCAATGTCGTTTGTCTTTTTCGTTTCGCAGGTATCAAAGGAGGAAGACGGAAACAACATGCAAGCAAGCGGGAAAGACGAAAAAGCTTATGTACCCAACAATGGAGGCCGCGCCATGGACGAAAGAGGAAAAGAGATGAAAATTTAGGAAAGAAACATGGGTACCCGCCGCGCCGCGAAGGAGAAAGGATCCTTGAACCCTAAAAGTTTCAGCTAACTCGCAGCAACATGGACCAGCCTTTTAACCTTTCATTCTTTTTCATTTTCTTATTTATTATTTTTCCTTTAGTTTAATGATTTTTTGTAAATTAGAAATTATAATCAATTTAGTAAATCAAACCTTTTTTTGAAAAAATCATAATTTAAAAATTTTATTTAAACTTCTTTTTAAACTTCAAACTTAATGAAAAAATTAAAATTAAAGTTATATTAAATTTGAATTTAAAAATCTAAGAAATTTAACCTTTTTTAAATCTAATTTAGTTTCATTTTTTAATTTTCTAGATGGAACTTTGTAAATATTAATTTCTAATTTTTAGGAAAAGTAATTTAAAATCAATCAAAATTTAACTTTTAAAGATTAAAACTTTTAGAAGTTACTAATTTTAATGAATTTTCCCCTTTTAATTAAAACTATTTTGCTAATCCTAATCTTTTCCCAAGACATGTCTAATCCAATGGCGCCATATTTCAGTTCTTGTTACGAATTAAATTTTCTCGTTTATTGCCCCGTTAACTTTGTGTAACGCTTATGCCGGTCCTTTCATATTTCTCGATTGTATAGTTTGTAATATTTTATGTTTCGTATTTCGTTTCATGGTTGTAATTTACGCGAGGCTATGTCGTTGTTGCTTTCAATTCCGTTTCATTTTGGGTTTGTAATTTATGCAAGTATATCGTCATTGTGCACGTCCTTTATTGTTTTCATACTTTCCCGTATTGCAATATCTGTTGTATAATCATGTCATGTGCATCATTTACCGTTAATTTCCCCTCCGAAGGATTAGGTCTAACAGTTTAACCGCCGAGTTAATAGCCTTAACCTTTGAATATTTCAAAACCCTAATTTTCCTAGGCGTCCCGCCGTGGACGAGTTTACCCTTTACCCTAGCATTAGGTCAAGGAGTCGCCGCACTCTGTTTTAGGTTTTCCGCCGTGGAATACCTAGTTAACCCTAATTTCAATCCAACTATTTCAACTTAGAACTAGGAGTTGTCGCACTCCGCGTAAGCGCTTCCTTAAGAATGTTTATTCCCCATTGAAACCTTGACCGCAGTCAAGAAGTTTCTAACCTCCCTTTCAAGGGGAACTACGATTACTCTGATTCCATCCCCTACCTCGAATACGTAGGCACAAGATGCGAGTCTTGGCGAGTAAACTTAGGACTAACCCTTAGGGATTTATTCTCACCTTCTAACCCTTAGCACATATACCCTCAAGAAAATAATTAAAGCAAATAGTAAACTTTAAAAAAAAGGTTCATGTAGAGTACTACAGAAGTTTAGGGTGCTAGTACCTTTCCTAAGCTTAACCAACCCCTTACCTAGATCTCTCCCTGCATTGTTTATGATGCAAAAATTAGGTTTTCCTTCTTTTGACCTTTTCCTTCGGATAAATCAAAGATCGGTTGTGAATCAAAGATGTGATTCAAACTAATTAATAGTTTGATATCCTATTCTCACTGCAACAGAAAATGGCGACTTCACTGGGGACGTCATCCACTTTTAAGGGTTACCCCTACTTTGTTTATTTTTTGCTTTTTGCTTCATTATTTGCTTGTTTGTATATATTATCTTGTACCTTGCTTGGGGTATCTTTATTATGAGATAAGTCCTACACCCGGACTTGAGTAAACTTATTATAGGAAGGTGATATATTCGACGAGGCTTATAGGGAGTGATTCCCGACCAAGCTGACTTGAGAATCACCGCTCAGTTGAGGCCCTTTTGAAAGGTAGTTCCGTTGAACGAGTATTCGTGAAAACACTTACTATCTTCGATTGGAGCCTGTGATATTGGGGATCATAGTACCTTAACACCACCTTGGCCTTATCTAGGACGTAGTGCGAGGACTATGAGGGAATATTCCCAAAATAGTTACTACGCGATACTACACTCAAAAGAGGTTCTCTTGAGAATATTATTAACCACCGAGACAGTCGGGAAATTGATAATACCCGAAAGATGGACTGATGACTTTGGGCACCTCTTTAGAACCTTTGTTCTGCAGGTACAACTAATCTTTAGTACATATCTTTTAGGATGGGTAGACCTTAACTCCACTCATTGTTCCTTTAACCTAGGACTTTGTGTGTGTTTGTGCATTACATCCATAAAGCATCATTTTGCATTACATTTCATGGAATTCAAATTTTACTTATGAACATTGCAGGATACCATGGATTGCAAAAGGAAGAATACTGTGAAATATACTTTTAAGAGTCCTAAGTTGGATGACCTAAGGAAGTTAGGAGCGTTGGTTGAAGATCAGGAAGGATTCAATAACAAGTATGGGAAGTTGTTGGCTTTATTAAGACTCTGAATGGACGAGGGACTTCTTTCTACTTTGTTGCAGTTCTATGATCCGGATTATCATTGCTTTACCTTCCCAGACTATCAGCTATTGCCTACTTTAGAAGAGTACTCTTATTTGGTTGGCTTACCTATTTTTGATGACTCTCCTTTCCCCTTCTTGGAGAAGGACCCTATAGAGCAAGACATTTCTAAAGCCACAGGCTTGAAGGTATCCGACATCAAGGGCAATATGATCGTCAAAGGCGGAACTTTTGGGTTACCTACAAATTTCCTAATCAAGAAAGCCCGATACTACGTTGATCATATGAGCATGGATACATTTGAGGCAATCTTTGCCTTACTTTTTTATGGAGTGTTACTCTTCCCGAGTTTTGAAGGATCCGTTGACCTTAACGCCATCAAAATCTTCATGAAGAACAATCCAGTACCGACGTTATTGGGTAACACTTATCATTCCGTGCATCTCTGAAACTTTCATGGTGGAGGGATGATCACCTGTTGCATACATTTGTTATACAAGTGGTTTATTTCGCACTTGCCCAAGTCTACTCCTTTTTTGGATCTTGACAAAGGACTCTGGTCACAAAGGATTATAGCTCTAACTCACTCGGATATTGATTGGAACAACCGAGTATATGATGGGACATTGATCATTGATGGTTGTGGAGACTTCGCCAATGTCCCCTTACTTGGTTTTTATGGAGGGATCAGTTACAATCCAGTTCTAGCTCGCCGACCGTTAGGATATCCATTGAAGGAACCACCTAAAAGTGTGCATGTGGAGAAAAACTTCTTCAAAGACAATAAAGAACTTCAAGATCAGATTGTATCTGCCTGGCGTCATTTGCATAAGAAAGGTAGAGAAAGTCTGGGAAGGCCAAATTGTGTGTCTATGGAACTATACCTTCAGTGGGTTCGAGAACGAGCCATCAAGTTGAAGATGCCTTATCCTCGCCAAGATCCTTTACCTCTGAGAAGGGAACCTGTTCTAGTGTTCATGTCCGAAGTTGAAACGTTGAAGATCGCTTTGAAGAAAGCACAACACGAGGCAGGAGCATGGAAGAACAAATATCAGATTGTCGTCAGTGAGAATGAAGAACTCCAAAAGCAGCTTCAGTCAAAGAATGAAGAAGTACTTTCCTACAAAAAGAGAAGAATCTACGAGGATTTATTTTCCTCCGACTCTCCGCCTACTCGTTGAAGTTGTGGACTACGCTTCCTTAGGGTTTTCTTAGCTTTCATTTAGTTATTTTTGTTAAGACTTTTTTTTAAGAATATTTATTTGTAATCCATTTTCAAAATAATAAATAAAATTACTTTGGTATTCCGCGATATTCGTAGATATTTGAATTCCATGAAATCTTTCATTCACATTTTTCATTTTAGCATCACATTTTTGCATTACATGTGTCTCCCAGTTTCTCATTCTCGGTTCTCTCGCCTTCCAGTTTCGTCACCCTGAGTTCTCTGCATCGATACAACACTAGAGCCCAAGCTCGAAAAAAGATGGAAGAACAAGCTCAAGAGATGGATCGTGTCAACAATGAACTCGGAGATCTCCGAGGAAAGGTAGGACAGATTATGGAGCTGCTCCAAGTCATCGATGCAAGGATGGATACTCAGCCTACTATTGTCTCTGAGATTAACGCTACTGTTGAAGATCCTCCACCGGCCACTACCGTTGAGAATACATATCCTTATGGTCTTCCACCCGGTTTCGTACCTCCTATTGTTCCATCAGTTCCACAAGTGGCCCCTATTGTGCAACCAGTTCAGCAAGTTATGCCTTTGGCTTCCGAACCTCCTCGAGTGGTTCCCAATTTTACACCAACTATTGTTCACACTCGTGTGCAACCTTATCTTAATGAACCTGTTTATGAGATCCTTGATGATAATGGTGAGGGATATGAGCAATGTGACAAGCTTCGTGAGGAAGTGGTTACCATTGATAAAAGGTTGAGGAAGATGAAAGGGGGTCAGATTTTTGGTGGTGCTGCTAGAGATGTCTGTTTGGTTTCCGGTCTGGTTATTCCTCCAAAGTTCAAAATTCTGAACTTTGACTGTTATGAAGGGACTACTTGTCCAAAGAGCCATCTGATTATGTACTACCGCATGATGGTTGCTCATGTGGAAAATAATAAATTGATGATTCACTGTTTCCAAGACAGTTTGAAGGGTGCTTCCTCCAAATGGTACCTGACTTTGGATCAGTCTCGCATCAGGTCTTTTCAGGATTTATCCAATGCTTTTATCAAGCACTACAAGTACAATATGGATCTGGCTCCCGACAGAAGACAATTGTTGAGTATGGCTCAGAGGAGTTCCGAGACATTTAAAGAATATGCTCAGAGGTGGAGGGAGATTGCTTCACAAGTCGAACCTCCTTTGACTGATAAGGAACTAGCTGATTGGTTTGTTGACATCGTTCGTCCCGAATTCTGTGAAAGGATGGTGGGTAGTGTAACTACGAATTTCACTGACATTGTTGTTGTTGGGGTAAAGGTTGAATTGGATCTAAAGAGTGGAAAAATGACAAGTGGTTCTGGCAGTTCAAGCTCAAAGGATCAAACTAAGAAGTCTTCTTTCAATTCTCAGAAAAGGAAGGAAGGTGAGACCAATTTTGTATCTTCGGGTAGACGAAGATATCAATGATACCAACATCCACAAAATTATGCTCAATCGCAAGGTTATCCGGTTCAGTATGCTCAACAGCCGTATGTAGCTGCTGTCGCACCTTCTTTTAATCAACAAGCTCAACAAGCTCTCGTTTATCAGCCTATGCAGTCGGCTCCTGTGTATCAACCTCCTAATTATCAACAAGCACCCAACGCTCCTGCCAATCAACAGCCGAAGAATTAGGCACCTTGTCAAAATGCTTCGAATAGGAGACAATATAAGTCGTGTCCTCCGATTCCGATGAATTTCACCGAGTTGTATCCTTTCTTAGTGCAATGAGGTCTGATTACTACCCGAGCAATGGGTCCGCCTCATAATCCTTTGCCTGCCAATTACAATTTCGCCGCTCATTGTTTATTTCATGAGGGCGCGCCCGACCATGATTTGGAAAATTGTTATGCTCTGAAGGATATTGTCAGAGATCTGATGGAAAAGAAGATTTTATCCTTTAACGACCCTTAACCAAATGTCAAAAGCAACCCCCTGCCTAACCATGGGGCTGTTAATGCCATTGATGATTCGTCCGACGAAAATTTTATTGTTGATGTAGCTCAGATCAAGACTTCGCTCAGATTGTTCCATTCCAAGCTGTTCGAAGCTGGTTTGGTATCTGTTTCTCATATTGAATGTGCAAGTTGTAAAGGAAGTGCTAAGGGTTGTGTTGTGGTTTAGAAGGATGTTCAGAAATTGATCGACATCGGTTTTCTACAAGTAGCTAGCAAGGTGAAGAAAGAGGAAGTTGTCGCGGTCGAGCCTATCTTTAACTTGCCCGAACCAAGGGGTAGGATGCCAGTGTTTAATCTGCCAGGGGAAAGCTTTGCCAAGCCAGTGTTCAATATATTGAAGCCTGTTACTCCTATGGTGGATCGGCCGAAGTCGATAATTATTCAAAAGCCAAGTCAGTTTCCTTTCAATGATCCTAAAGTTGTACCCTGGAAATATGACGTGACCATAGTTGACAAAGAATCTGGGAAGGTCATTCCGAGGGAAGAAGTGAAGACTGATAGTGAAACCGTGACCAACATAGCTGGGGCAAGCAGGATGACTCGCAATGGCCGCATTTATACTTCCCGTTTCAATGAGGCTCCGCCTAAGGAAACAACTACCACTACTGCTGCGCCTGCCAAAGATAAGGGTAAAGAGGCATTCACCAATGATGAAGATTCTGAGTTTTTTAGGATCATTAAGAAAAGTGATTACAAAGTTATTGATCAACTTCATCAGACTCCTTCCAAGATCTCTATCTTGTCTCTGTTGATGAATTCACCTGCTCATCAAAATGCTTTAAAGAAAGTGTTGACTCAAGCTCATGTCACTCAGGAAATTACCACCGGTCAGTTTGATAGTGTAATTGCCAATATTACTGCTTGTAATACTCTCAGCTTCAACAATGAAGAGCTACCGAGAGAGGGTCCGAATCACAACCGTGCTTTGCATATATCAGTGAAATGTCAGGAGGATAACTTATCAAGAGTGCTCGTGGATACCGGTTCTTCTTTGAACGTCCTACCCAAGAGAGTTCTTAGTAAGTTGGCTTATAAAGAAACTATGGCGAAGCCTACTTCTTTAATTGTCAAGGCTTTTGATGGTTCTCGCAGATCTGTGATTAGAGAAGTGGAACTTCCGGTTCTGATTGGTCTGCATGTTTTCAATATCGCTTTCTAAGTCATGGATATCAATCCTAATTATAGATGTCTGCTTGGAAGACCTTGGATCCATGCCGCTGGGGAAGTAACTTCAACTTTGCATCAGAAGATGAAGTTTGTGGTCGACGAAAAGCTAGTCATTATACATGGTGAGGAGGATTTAATGGTCAGTAATTTATCTTTGTTCCGTTATATTGAGGCTGATGAAGACGCTTTGGAAACTTCTTTCCAAGCACTTGGGATCACCAATGCTGTTTTAGTGGAAGTTGAAGAGACCATGAAGGGCCAGAGTAATCCATCTTTTGCATCCTTGAAGAGTACCAGATCAACGATCAACAGGGGCATTCCTGAAGGTTGGGGAGAGGTAATTAACATCAAGACCAAGACTGATCGCCACGAGTTGGGTTATAAACCAACTCATGATAAAGCTTCTACAACTGTCGAAGGGCGTTCGAAGATTTTTCAAGAAGTGTTTGTCAGCAGAGGTTTTCAAGTTAATGCCATCAATGACTATGATGAAGACAAAGACCTGAGCAACCTGGTATTCAAGAGAGATGCAACTTTGAGCAACTATGAGGCTATAGAGATTCCTGTTATTTTTCCCATTTCAAATGACATTACATACCTTGTTGAATCCAATGACTCCCCTGACTGGGATTCACCCATTTATCAAGCTGAAGAGGAGGGTGAAGAATATTTTGAAGTACCCGCCGAACTGACAAAATTGGCTGAGTACGAGTACACAGAACTTCAACCGCACAAGGAGCATGTAGATTTGGTTAATCTTGGCATAGATGAGGACAAGAAAGAGGTCAAGGTTGGTGCAGTACTTGGGGTTGAGGTCAAGCAGAGATTGGTCAAGCTGTTGAAAGGATATGTTGATGTGTTTGCATGGTTGTATCAAGATATGCCTGGTTTAGACACAGATATTGTAGTTCATAAGTTGCCACTTAAGCCAGAATGTCCGCCTGTCAAGCAGAAACTTCGAAGAACGAGACCTGACATGGCTTTGAAGATTCGAGATGAGGTGAAGAAACAACTAGACGCAGGTTTCCTTGCAGTTGCAAAGTTTCCGGATTTAGTTGCCAACATTGTTCCAGTTCCCAAAAAGGACAGTAAAGTCAAAATGTGTGTAGATTACAGGGATTTGAACAAAGCTAGTCTGAAGATGATTTCCCTTTGCCACATATCGATACACTTATTGACAATACATCTAGTTTTGCAGTCTTCTCCTTCATGGATGGGTTCTCCAGTTACAATCAGATCAAGATGGATCCAGATGACAGAGAAAAGACTACATTCATTACTCCTTGGAGAACCTTCTGCTACAAAGTCATACCCTTCGATTTGAAAAACGTCGGGGCAACATATCAGCGCGCCATGACGACTCTCTTTCATGACATGATGCACAAAGAGATCGAAGTTTATGTGGATGATATGATTGCCAAATCTCAGAATGAAGAGGAACATTTGGATCATCTGTTGAAACTGTTTGAATGGCTCAGGAAGTACCAGTTGAAACTAAATCCTGCTAAGTGTACCTTTGGTGTTAGATCTGGAAAGCTACTTGGTTTTATCGTCAGCCAACGAGGAATCGAGGTAGACCCTGATAAAGTTCGAGCCATTCAAGACATGCCTCCTCCGTGGACTGAAACAAAAGTAAGAGGTTTTCTCGGACGTTTGAATTATATCTCCAGATTCATCTCTAACATGACGGCTACCTGTGAGCCGATATACAAGTTACTCTGTAAGGGTCAGACTGTTGATTGGAATCCTGATTGTCAATAAGTGTTTGAAAAGATCAAGGATTACTTGCAAGAGCCTCCTATCTCAATTCCTCCTGTTCCGGGAAGACCACTGTTCATGTACGTTACTGTTCTTGAGAAGTCTATGGGTTGCGTACTTGGGCAACACGATGAGACTGGAAGAAAAGAACATGCCATATACTACTTAAGCAAGAAGTTCACCGATTGTGAAAACATATATTCACTTTTGGAGAAAACTTGTTGTGCACTAGCGTGGGTTGCTAGGCGTCTCAGGCAGTACATGATTTGTCATACTACTTTGTTGATTTCGAAGATGGATCCAATAAAGTACAACTTTGAAAAGCTTGCTCAGGCTGGGAGACTTTCCTGTTGGCACATGTTGTTATTAGAATATGACATCCAATACGTACCTCAGAAAGCTATCAAAGGAAGTATCTTGTCAGATTATCTTGCAGACCAGGCAGTCGAAGATTATGAGCCTCTCAAGTTCGACTTTCCTGACGAAGACATTATGTTAGTGAAGGATTGCGAAGAACCAGGTTCCGAGGAAGGTCCAGAGCCGTGTCTCTGGTGGAAGATGATGTTTGATGGTTCCTCAAATTACAGTGGACATGGCATAGGCGCCGTTTTGATGAATCCAAAAGGTGGCTATACTCCCTTGACAGTAAGGTTAGACTTCGAATGCACGAACAATATCGCCGAATATGAGGCATGCATTCTTGGCCTTGAAGCAGTTATTGACCTCCGAATCAAACTTCTCGAAGTAAGTGGGGATTCAACTTTGGTTATCTATCAAGTAAAAGGTGAATAGGAGACCAAACATGAGAAGTTAACCCCTTAAAAAGCCTACATTATTGAATTGATTAAATAATTCGATGAGGTCAAGTTCAAACATGTTCCGAGATTTGAGAATCATATTGCTGACACCTTAGCCATGTTAGCATCCATGTGGAAGGTCAGATTTGTCAATGAATCGCCACTCATTCGAATCGAACACAGGGTCGAGCCCGCCTATTATCAGGTGATTGAAGAAGATGAGACTGATGAAAAGCCTTAGTTTCATGACATCAAGAATTATTTGCTCACGCAAGAGTATCTAGCTGATGCTACTCATCTTGACAAAGGACTTTGAGAAGGCTGGCATCCAAGTTCTTCATCAATAATGAGATGCTATACAAACGAAATTACGACATGGTTCTGCTTAGATATGTTGATAGACGTGAAGCAGACATGTTACTCCAGGAGATTCATGAAGGGACTTTCAGAACTCATGCCAACGGTTACGCCATGTCCAAGAAAATCTTGAGGGCTGGGTATTACTGGTTAACTATGGAATTAGATTGCATCCAATATGCCAGGAAATGTCACAAGTGCCAAGTCTATACCGACAAAATGCATGTACCTCTGGCACCGTTGAACGTTCTAACTTCCTCGTGGCCTTTCTCAATGTGGGGCATTGACATGATTAGGGCAATTGAGCCGAAAGCTTCCAACGGTCACTGATTCATCCTTGTTGCTATTGACTACTTCACCAAATGGGTAGAAGTTGCTTCCTATGCCAACGTGACCAAGCAAGTAGTGGCCCGCTTCATCAAGAAGGAAATTATATGCCATTATGGAATTCCGAGCTGAATCATAACTGACAATGGTACCAATCTGAATAACAAGACTATGAAAGAGTTGTGTGACAGCTTCAAGATTGCACATCACAATTCTTCTCCTTACCGTCCTAAGATGAATGGAGCGGTTGAAGCTGCGAATAAAAATATCAAGAAGATCCTGCAAAAGATGGTCAAGACTTACAAGGATTGGCATGTGATGTTACCATTCGCTTTGCATGGATACAGAACCACAGTGCGAACTTCAATAGGGGCAACCCCTTTCTCATTGGTATATGGAATGGACGACGTCCTCCCCATTGAAGTTGAGCTACCTTCCTTAAGGGTATTGAGGGAATCCAAGCTAGATGAAGTCGATTGGGTTCAAGACAGATTTGACCAGTTGAATCTCATCGACGAGAAGCGCTTGACACCTATGTGCCACGGTCAGTTATATCAGAATCGGATGAAAAGAGCCTTCGACAAGAAAGTTTGAATCCGCGAGTTCCGCCAAGGAGAACTTGTATTTAAGAAGATTTTTCCAGTTCACAAAGACATGCGTGGGAAATGGATGCCCAATTACGACAACCCATTCGTTGTTAAGACAACCCTCTCAGAGGATCTCTAATTCTTACAACAATGGATGGTGAAGAGTTCGCACATCCTGTGAACTCTGATGCGGTCTGAAAATATTATGCCTAAAAGGAAAAAACAAAAAAATATACAGCTCGCTAAGTTGAAAACCTGAAAGGGCGGCTTAGGCAAAAATGAGCGTCCTGGTGGATTGAAAACCCGAAAGGACGGTCCAGGAAAAAATTAGGGACAAAGGCATTTCACTGCATCGGATGACACCGAGCATTGCAGATACATCTTACAGAAATCCATTCCAATCCAATCGCTCTTGTCAGAAGCAGGATGTTTGGGTAGTCTTAGTCATTAGGGTCAGTAGGTCGTTGGATTCAATGTAACCTTTCCCATATTGCCAATTTCGAATTATAATTTGCCATGGAGCAATGCCTTTATCAAGATACCATTCTTCAATAAAATTTACCTTTTGCTATTCAATTTCCTTGTTCACATTATCTCTATTTGTTATGCAAACTTCCATTTGTTAATAAAATTTTGAAAGAGAAAGGTGTTTTTCAAACTTCAAAACTATTTGCTTGAAAAATGCATTTGAAAAATAAAAGTTGCTTTGACTTGTGGAAATCTCTGAAGGATCTCTTTGTTCCCCGGTGAGTCTCATTGTTGCATAGGCACTTTTAAAACATTACCAGCACAGTCCCTAATGAGACTTCAAGTTGACGTGGTCCCCAACGAGACTTTACGCTGACAACATTTTAGATTAACCCGATAAATCTCCAGTGACTCTCAAGACTGCAAAGATATCCTCGGTATCCTCCATATGTTCCGTGTCCTTGAAGACCCACTCTCAGTGGAATCATCTGTTCCTCAGTAAAGCTGTCTTACTTTTCTCAAGAAATACTCCCTATGAGATTGCTATATTCTCCCAAAGAAGTCAAGATACTTTCCCCAGGGATGTTTTGTGAATTCTCCCCAGTAAGTCTGATGGACTCTCCTCGGGGAAGTTTGAGATATTATCCCCAGGGAAGTTGGATGCACCTTTCTCCCAGGAAGTCGCCGCGCTTTCTCCATAAAGCTGCCTAGCTCCTCATCTTCCCCATGAAGCGAATATTTATTTTATCCCCGAAATTCTCTGGTCCTGAGATTTTCCTTGGCTAATTATGATTCATGATAACAATCCCTCCAGTGAAGTCATGATATCATACTCTCCGATGAAGTCGCATCATATCCTTATGTGGAAGTCATGACACCGTATCCCCAAGTGGATTTATTTTCTCCTCAGAGCAGTAGAACTTTGAATCCAGATTCGGTTCTAACATCAACTTTTCCTATCTCTTGATAGATGTACTTTTGCAGAGGTCTCCGGGTATCCCGTCGAGATGTTTATTTCATTTCCCGTCTCCTCCCTCGTCTGTCTTGTCAGCGTAGGCATATGCATAAGCCTAAGCATGAACATATTCATAGCATTTTCATACACATTAACATACACATTGACATAAGCATCAACATCTGCATGTTTTTCTATCCTTGTCATCCTTCGTCGTTACAGCCGAGTAACTGGGTTTGTCCGCTCTCTCCAAGTAGCTCGTCAGCCCTAGGCATAAAATACCCACTCTTTCCAGTTTCCCCACAGAGCTCAATCCTCGTGGATGATGGTTATTTCAGCTATCTTTCCGCGATAGGATAAGATAATCCCCATCTGAGTTTATTTCCTCAATGGAAGCCTTATTTGACAGCTCTTTTCTAGCTCAAAGCCAGATTGAACTTCAGTCCCGACGGTCGCTGAACCTACCTGGACGTGCATTTATTTTGCACTATCTTTCAAGAAGCCTATCGTTATATCATTATTACATTTTTCAACCCCGATTCGCGACTGTTCTCTGCCGAGAAGCTTATCAGTACATTACAACTATCATTATATTACAATCTTCATTACAATCTTTATTACAATCTTCGTTACAATCTTCATTACAATCTTCATTCCAACCTTACAATACATTCTACAACCTCTACAAGTAGTTCTTACTCGAGAAGCTTATCATTGTTACTCTTGCAAATAAGCGGTATTTCTCGCATGAGAAGCTTATCCTATCTTCGTCATGACTTGCAGTAAGTGGCCACCTCTATCGGGCAACTGGTTCCCATTGCTCTCTCATCCTGAAGAGCGGGGAGGTTTAAACCGAGACCCGTTCATGGCGTGCAAACCTTGAAGTATGGGGGAAGTTTATTTATCCTTTAGTAAAAGAAGGAACCGAGACCCGTTCATGGCGTGCAGACCTTGAAGTATGGTGTCATACCCTAAATTTGTCCTACCCTTTTGTAAATATTTTCGCATTTATCATTTCATGTCTTTTAGACACGTGTCTGCTCGTAATTGGCTGGTTTTTTAGAATTTTATCTTTTGACCGATTAAGAGGTGACACGTGGCTTAAACTTATTTTTGTGAATATTACTTTCTTAAACTTTGTTTTCTTTTAAGTGTTACTAACATCATTTTAGTAATTACTTTTTTTGTTTTTAAACCTTAGTTATTTTATATATTTTTGAATTTTTGTTAAAAAGATATTATTTAGTAATTTGTTTTAATTCAGATTTAAATATAATATGTTGTTAATATTTATTAATTATATTGGTTATTATTCACATTTTAATAGAAATTTGTAAACAATTCAGTGAAGAAAAAAAACAGGGACGTAGCAGGCCCATTTGTGGGGAACCCGTTAGGGTTTGTGCTAACTGGTTGGTTATTTAAGATGAATTTCACAGTGAGAAAAGGGAAGCTACTGTTCATCACGGAAAAGCTGAAACGGCGCAGCCCCGATCGAAAAACCGTGAAACCCTAAGGTTCCATCTCTCCCAAAACCTCAAAGCGGCGTCCCCAAGAGCCTCTCTCGCCGCCGTCACTCCCGTTTTCCACCATTCTTCTTCCATCTCGCCGTCCCTCTTCGCCACACATACCGCGACCATCCCTTTCAAAACCCCCAAAACGGCGCCGCACACCCACCCGCGTAAACCCTAAACCGCCGCTAACAAGTTTCCAATCCCTTCTTAAACCCCTTCAATACTGGTGCGATGCTCAAACCACGACGACGAGAACCATCTCAGAATGATCCCGTGAAGATGCGTTGGTGAAATCCTCAGTAAAAACTTCATCTTGATTTCGCAGCAACTCAGTCATGGTTCTGAATCATTTTCATAAAAACGAGTCTTCGCCGATTGTTTACAGCAACCACACTCATCGCCGGCAAAGTCGAACACGGCAGCAACAATGTTTGCCTACAACAACAATCTGACTTCCAGTTGGTTATGTTCACCTTCCTGTTACAGGCTCGGTTCATTATATTTTGTTGCTGAACTGCTTTTGTTTGACAGAATATTGCGATAATGCCTTAGTATGTATTTAGCTGTGTTGT
>CAWUDS030004387.1:0-34741 GCA_963859935.3 Lathyrus sativus | reverse complement strand
ACCTCATTGAAGCAGCGAGATATTCCCTCTGAGATTTAGAGAGGCATTGACGAATGTTGAAAATTCTAGTGGCAGTTATTTTTATGTGTTTGCTTGATGCAAACATATAGACTAGTTCCTTCATTAAGTTTTAATAGCTGGTGACTAGGAGCCAAGGCATGCCCATGTACCACCTTAAGGTTATGTCTATGAAAGTACTTGAGAGAATTTTTCACTCCAATAAATCATAATCTCCAATGATTTTCATATACATTTTGATGGAGGTGACATGCTCGTACAGGTTGTCACGCCCATTAAATGTAGCCAACGAGGGCGACTTGAAAATCTTTGCCACTTATTTCATCTGAGAAAGGCTAATGGTCCAATATTTTAATATCTTCTATAGGGTCATCCTCCTATTAGAATTGTTGGATATGGAGGATGTTATCATCTAAAGTATGATTCTGGTGGCGTAAGTCATCTATGGCACTGCACATATCTCCCATGGTGTCCTCCTCGCCATCAGACTCATTGTTGGCCGGAGTTGCTGCCTTATTATTCACCATGTTAGACGGATGAGTAGAACATGAAGGCAAAAATCTAGTTGAATGTTGTAATGGCGGCCCAGGTCATTTTTTTATCCCCCATAGTGGGTGCCAATTATACTTGTTAAAAGTGTAATATGTGACAACCCCCTGCGGTGTAGGTTCGTCAAAAGGTTTTAATGGTTGTTTACGGTGTTATAGAAAACTCACACAAAGAACATGAGAAGCTTTATGTGTGGTATTTTTGAAAAATGAGTTAGGATCCCTCTCTAAACCATAAGGTTGAGGTATTTATAAAAGTCCTTTAGTCGGGATCTCAAGCTCTCAAGAAATAGCAATCTCTTGTAAGATAGAAGGGTGGGGGAAGTAAACTCTCATATTATTAAGGAGAACATGATATTTCCTTTTGACTCCCTCTCTCGTACCATTGTGGACCTGGACATGTTACTTTTAGATTCCTGTGAACATGAGCGTAATCTAGAAAACGAGCGAAACAACCATGAAATGGGTGTTCATTCTTACAAACACGTGACTATGGAGTTAGTGTGGGTGACATGTCACATCGTATACCCTTGGAGAACTTTTTATCTCGTCCCTTATGGGTTCTTTAGACACATACTGATACAAATTTTCAAATTAGGAGATACATATCTTCATCACTGTCACTTTGACAATCTTCATCTTTTGACTCCACATCTTTGACATATGTACCTTTTAGTTTAAGATTTTATTTCTATTATCACTTTATTAGCTTTATTCAAAATGGTTTAGCTTAATTTCACGTTCTTGCAATTTACCAAACAAAGCAGCCAAATCTATATTAGATAAATCTTTATATCCACAAATCACAATGACTTTAGGTTGCTAGTTGCAGTTTAAGGATCTAAGGACTTTGTTAACTAAATCCTCATTTTGAAAACTTTTACCATGAGTTCAAAATGATCAACAAGAAGAATAAACCATTATCAATGTTCTGAGTATTTTCTTTAGGGTTTATTCTAAATAGCTCATAATGATAGGCCAATGTGTTCATATCATCCCTTTTACATCGGTTGTACCTTCATGGATAACTTGAAGAATATCCCATATTTCTTTTGCAATATTACAGTTAGAAACACGTAAAAAATCCTCCATGTCTAAAGCAATAAAGATTATAGTTTTAGACTTCGAATTGTTCTACACTTTTTCTTTATCCTCTTTGGTCCATAGATTTCTCGATTTGATTTCTACTATATCATTAACTCAATGAGTGGGAGCAAATGGACCATTTTTGATACAATCTCAAATATCACAATCCATCTCATCTATAAGTAATTTCATCATTTCTTTCTAATAAGCATACTCGTCTCCATTAAAGGATGAGGGGTTGTTTTTTGAATAGTTTAAAGTAATGCTACCTCCCGAGACAATTAGTATTATAACAAAAGTTAGAATTTGATGTCACTTGTTGACTAAGTGACTTCAAACACAATAGGGGGTGAATAGCGTTGTTTGGTTTTTGAAAAACTTTTTGCAAACTGTCGACTTTGAAAATTAAGAATATGAATATATTAGGTAACAGAATAATAAAATAAATAAATTAAAGAGATCGAGATAGATAGATCACACCATGATTGATATTGGTTTGACATTAAACTATGCATCATTGTTTAGTCCTTAAGAGTTTTACCTTGAGATTATACTATCAACAATTTAAGTTTTTACTTCAGGATCAGCTCGACAACCTTCCTTACACCAAGCTTTCATCATTTTTTGCTTGAATCCTCAAATTCAATTGTAGATATATAAGAAAACCACTCTCTTGATATATGATTTCAACATAAACAACAAAATTATACAACTCTTAATATAAGTCTTTCATTCTCTCACCATTAAAGCAATGTGTGCTGAATAAAAAAAAGATTTTGGAATAGAATTAATGATATGGGAAAGTATTAAGTTATAAAATTAGTGCTTTAGAAGTGAGTATATCACTTATTTAGCTCAAAAAGGAAATATTGTTGGGTTGGATATGCACTCTAATCGAAAAGACTATTGTTCTAATTGATTAGACTTTCGCCCTAATTAATTAAATATAAAAAAAGGAAATATTTGATGGATTTGTTCCCTTATTGATTAGGTAACTTCTTTAATAGTATATTGAGCAATTTTCCCCTATAATCGATTATATATGATCAATAATTTATTATAGGCCAAATTCTTGTTGTATAATTGATTTAGAAACACCATATTCAATTAGGCAATAGTCAGAATAATTTTTAAGAAGGTTTTGAAAAAGGATAAAGTTTTTTAAATCTTTTTAAGTGAGTGTGTGCATTGTATTAGTACTTTAAAAGTCACTCTTGCTTATTTACACACTAATCATCCTAATTGGATAAAATAAAAGATAAAGTACAATATCACTAGTGAGCTTGCATAATTTTCAATTCCTTGGATGTTGTTCTTAGTAATTAATTATTTGTGCCAACCATAAGAACCTTATCAATTTTTTATTTACTTCAATATTTTTCTTCCTTGGTGATGCTCATGATAGTTTTTCTTTATTTCTTTTGTTGTCATCAAAACCTAATATACTTGTTAAGCACATAAAGCCATTATCTCCAAAGATGTCATGAAGATCAATGATCTCACAAAAAAGATATATGTCATGGAGAAATCAGATGCCATCGAGGAAAATGTCATAACCACGAAGTAAGGTGCCCTTTTTTCAAATGTACAAAGGGATATTTACCCTAAGAGTAAGGGCAAACAACATGTGACCTAGGAGCATGCTAGGATGAGGCATAAACAGAATCCCAGCTAGGACATGCTAGTGTTGGGAAATAATGAATGTTTTACTCTCCCTTCAACAACTACTCTTGATGGATATGTTCACTTCAAATTTCTAGAACTTTTTGGTTAAATGCCTTCAAGATTGAGAAGGATTTTCAGGAAATTATCATAGGGATTGGCTCTAATCACTTAGCTATGTTGGAAAGTGTTGGCTTCCTATAAATGGTCCTGGAGTTTCTTTGTCATCTACATAAGCTTTGTCTTGTCAACAACTTTATAGCTAGTGACCATACTAATTCATTTTCATATCAATGCTTCGTGAAGATACATGTGCTTTGAATATGCAATTGGAGATTTCTAACGCAGAGAAGATGAAGGGTGCTAATTACATTTCCAAGGCCCTTGAAAGGGAGGATAAGTTGGAAAAATCTAACAAATATTACTTAAACCGACTTGCAAAACATGATAATGACAACAATAAATTTGGCTCTCCTTTAAAGTTAAAATAAAAGGCGGATTCTCTTAATAAGATTGCGGATAATCGTCAAAATCCTATCAATGATAAAGAACTTACTCCCAATGAAGCATGTGAAGCTTTGACCAATAAGGATCCTGTCCTAAACAAGGCCCGTCAAGCTTTATCTGATAAAGAGATCACGTTTAAAGAGACTATTGTGAAGAGCACTCATGAAGTAGCGTCAAACAATGAGTGTTTGGTTAAGGAGTTAAGTAACCTTTTTACAGTGATGTTACTAGTATTATATAATATTTTGAAAATTCTATAGGGAAAATAGATATTATGTATGCCGAAGTCAAAATCTCGAGGGAGAAACCTGACTATAGAGTCGTGGGTGAGAAGATTGTCCCCATGGTGCATGCCTCTTAACTATTCATTGCTTCTTTTTTTTGGTATCTTCAATACTTTGTGTAATTGAGTTCGTTATTAATATCTTATTTAACGAAACTTTATTTGCTTTTCCATTTTTGTAGAATTGTATTTGCTTTGCTACTTGATAAAAATTTAAATGCACTTAAACTTTTATAAGTGAATATGGCAGCTTGGTGTATAATTTCTCTTTGCCAAGCTCTTGTTTGGGGTTTGTGTCTCATGCTCTTTGTGGTTGTTTTAGGGATACATATTCAACTATCTATGGACGTGTGTTATACCAAGGAGCAATATTTCTTTGTTTGAGCACCACATTCGCTTTTGAGGGGGTGTCTTTGTTTGTGTGATTGCATGACTTTTGTACTTTGTATTTTGGCTTTTTCTTTTGATTAAGGAACTGAAATGACTGCTCGCCAAAATCTAAGAAGAGTAAAGCAAGAAAATGCTTCCATAGTGGATGATAATTAACAACATTATCACGTGGACATCAACTACCAAGACAATAATAATGAGATAAAAATTGAATTAACTGAAATTGCTTCAAGAGTATCCCTACCTTTTTTGGGTGTTTTATTGCTTTTCCTTATGTTTATTATTTTGTTAATTTAATTCCTTACAATAAGCATTGTTTCACATCTCCTAAAAATTTTATTTATTAATGCATAAAAAGTTTTAGTGCATAAAATATGACTTTGACCAAAATTCAATGCAATTTGATTTGAATCATGAAGTTTGTGACTCGAAACAAGAATTTTTGGAAGGCATGATTTGAACCATTCAAGATTTTAATTTGAATCGTGAAGTTTTTCATTTCTTAGTTTTTTTGGGAAACATGATTTGAACCACGAGAATACTTTTTTTGGATCACGAGCAAGAAACTCAATCTCAAAGTTCATGAAATTATTTTCACACATCAACAACTTAAGGGTACATAATATATGATAATTAACATCAGAAGCATATTAAGATTTATCATTACATTTTAGTCTTTTAAAAGTGATAAATTACCATAAGGTCAAAATATCGATGAACATTATGACACCTTAGGTATAGACAATTTGGAACACCAAAAACAACAACAAAAGTGTCCCGCATTGCAACCAAAGTTGATCAAAATGAGGATGCATAGCTTGCCACGGTGGTTATGAGGTTTTGAGGCTAACTTGCAGGTTATATCTCTAATGTTCAAGTTAGTACGATAATGAGAACTAGTACTTGAATGAGAGAATGTTGGAGCAAGATTGTTCACATCCCTTGGGTTTTGATGATAACAAAGTATTTAGAGAACAAACAGGTATACTAACATATGTTCAAGTGTGCAGGATCACAAGTTTAGAATTCACTATAAATTAATCTTGTTGAAAGCATACGTGGAGAAGCAATGTTACTTAGATTCTGGATGATCAGAATCTGGTGACTTTGAATGTGTTCATCAGCCTCTAAAGGTTCAGACTCTGGTATAGTGTTTCAGCCCCTAGTGACAACTCAGGCTCCGAAGGTAAAAGGTACCTCTGATCCATACCCTTTCCGAAAATCAGATCAATCTTGTCAAGCGCCAGATTTCTAGGAAGAGTCAACTAGGGTTTCATTTTGCAAGGCCCAAGGAATGATGATGTGACCTCTTTAGTCTATTCTACCTTTTGGTAGCTACCTAATTCTTCAAAAGGTGTTGTAAAAAATTCCATTATTTAAGTGGACAATGCTTCTAACCAGATAAATTCTCCAACTTCTCTCTTGGCATACTTCTTCACTAAGTTAGCTCTTATTTCAAACCCTCAACGACTCTTTCTCTACCTCTATAAAAGGAAGCTGAAGATTTGAAGGAAGGTATACAATAACACAATGCATTGTAATATCTTGAGCATAAATCTGAGCTTTATTTGTAACTGTTATTGCATAAGATATTTATATTTCTTATCTTTGTATATCTCAGAAATCTTAAGAGTTTAAGAACCTCTGTAGTTTTTTCATAATTGCTACTCTTTTAATTATGTATCTAAGTATAGTAGTTAACTTTTCTACTAAACTATTTGTTTAAAGTAGAGGAAGTTTCTTGCCTGCATGCTTGAGAATTAAAGTCTCTTGTTTGTGTACTTGAGCATTTAAGTCTCTTGTTTGTGTACTTGTGCAATGAAGTCTCTTTCTAGGTTGATTAAGTATGAGTCTCTTGAAAGGTTGCTTGAGCATAAGTCTCTTTCTAGGTTGATTGAGCATTAAAGTCTCTTGCAAGTGTGCTTGAGCAAATTGTAATTTGTTTTATTATAGTGAAAAGCTCTTGTTGAGGCAAGGGGACTGGATTACCCTCAGTTGAGGAGAGGAACCAGGATAATCTTTGCGTGTTGCTTGCTTTTATTTCTGATCACTTTATTTTTACAGTTGTATCTATTTCAGATATTAGAATCTGAACATCGATTCATATTTTGAAGTTCCATTTTCAGAAGCAAAATGATTTTTGGCATACATATTTCAAATCCCCCTTCTTGTGTATTTTTATCACCTTCAATTGGCATCAGAGCACGGTTTATACATTAATACTTAATAGTGGTGCAGAAAAGATCTTGAGAAAAATACAGCTCTCTTCATGGTTGGTAGTTCTTCAATAACTTGTCCTGAGGGAGATTCTCCTTGTGGAAGGAATAACCATAATCAAAGTATATCATTGGTGACTCTACTGAATTTGAATGGTGGAAGAACAAGATGTACACTCATATCATTGGTTTGGATGATGAGTTACGGGATATTTTAGAATATAACATTGAATTTTAGGTCGATGGTGTTAGAAGGGTTGGTGATAAGAAGTCTCTCACTTTTGATCAGAAAAAGATCTATAGAAAATATCATAGAGTTAGAGGCATTCTTGTTGATACCTTGCCTTATTCTGACTATATAAAGATTATTGATAAATCTACTGTTAAGACTATCTTTAAATATTTATGTGCTACCTATGAAGGTAATCGACAAGTTAAAGAAGCTAAAGAAAATAACCTGGTTCAACAATATGAGTTGTTCAAAATGAAAGATGATGATAGCATTAAATCTATGTTTTCAAGATTTCAAGTTCTTATGTTTGGACTTCAGGTCTTAAACAAGAGCTAAACTACTTCGGATCATGTCAAGAAGATTCTTAGGAGTCTTCCTGCCAAATACACACCCAAAGAATATAATGATGATGAATTAGCTTTATTAATCAAAAGATTTCAACACTTAGCCAAGAAGAAGAACATATTCTCTGGTAAAAGATATGGTTTCAAAGGGTCAAGTTCTAGGATTAAAGATTAGGATGGTTGTTACAACTGCAAGAAGCCTGGTCACTTCATTGCTGAATGTCCTTATCTACATAAAGACAAAAGCAGAAAGGAAAACTTCCAGAAGAACAACTTCAGAGGCAAGTTCAAGAAAAGTCTCATGGAAATATAGAAAGAACTTGACGGTGAAGGAGAAGATGAAGAAGTCAATCTTGCTTTGATGGCCTCAACCTTTCCAGACTCTGAATCTGAATTTGGTTCTGACATAGAGTCAGAAGACATAGAACATGTACTCTCTAAACTTTATAAATCTGATTAAAGTACTCTTTGTCATGATCTTATGGAAAAATGGCAGTAGAAATCTAGACATATAAAAACATTAAAGAAGCAATATGATCTTTTAAAAGATGAGCTAAATCTTTCTAAAGAAAAAATTGAAAACTAGAAAAAGATCAAATTGCTTCAATAAAAGATATGTATGACAAATCTTTGGATAAAAATGAATTAGCTATTCAAGAGTTCATTATATATGGGTTTGAAAGAACCAAACTTTCATCCATGATCTATAGAGTAAGTAAAAGCAAAGGAAAAGATCTAGGATATTATAAAAAACTTTATAATCCAAGGACTAAGTTTTAATGAAACCTTCAAACCCTTCTTCTTCTTCAAGCATTGTTCAAAAGGGATTGAATGCTTACTTTATGCCTGCCACGAAAAATGGTAAAATTCTGATTCAATAAAAACCTGCGACAGATAACTCTCAAGTTCTGAAGGAATCAAGATCTCAGACTCAAGGGTCAAAGGTTCTAAGTAAATTAGAACCTAAGACTCTCAAGTCAAAGGTTTTGAAGAACTCATAACTCAAGACTATTATATTTAATGTGTCAAGAGGTTTAGAAGTCAAGGTCAAAACTTATCCTAGAAAAAAATATGGAATGAGTCTAGAACTTACTATAAGTCTAAGGCACCAAGCAAGAAGAATCACTGTAAAACTAACCTCAGAGAACCCATAAGAGTATGGGTACCAAAGAATGAGATTATTTATGTTGTAGATATGCTTAAAGGAAAAAATAAAGCAATAGCTGCTCCAAGACAATGGTTGCTTACAACCTTCAACGAAAAGAAATCCTACATTCCGAATTCTAACTCTGAAAGAGGAAGGAAGTGTGGAATCTGGAAGAAACCAGTAAGACAAGATCACTGGTACTGGGAAGACTGAAGTCCTTCTTTGTTAAACTGGTACTTCATACTCTTTGTTATATCTTTGAAGTTTATCATATTTTAAGAAGAAGAGAAGGCTCCTGGTGGTGTTCAGAAGAACATTGTCGGAACAATAATGCTCTTCTTGGACAATCTCAATAGTTGATACTACAAAGAAAGGTATGATTATCTTTGTGATTTTATAAGATCGTTTCTAATCCTAACATTTTTAATGTTTGTCAGAAGAATTTCTTATTTTTGAAATAAAAATTACACTTTACCATGATAATTCTACTTATATCAGTTGGGCAAATTTTTTTACTTTATATTAAAGTCTGTTGATGTTTAGAAGCTATCTTGATCAAAAAGCTGTAAATCAACTTCTAATGAATAAATAGCCTCTAGAGCATCTCAACCTCTGATACCATGAATAAGATTAACTACCTCTGATATGCACATAATTGGATATCTTTTGGCAACTGCCTTTGGCATTTGTCCTCTTACGTGTCATAAACTTGAAACGTCTTCTGACACGTGAATTGTAACTATTGAGTAAAAACTCATATGTTCTTGGTCATTTGCATTTACTTCTTTGTTTCATATTTCTTTTTGAATTTATGTTGTGTTGTTCGAAATTCCTTTTTCACTTAAAAAACACTCATTTTATATGAGAAACACACACCTCACTATCTCACTACCTACATGTTTGCTTTCTCTAACCTTCTCTGGAAAACCCCTTTTCAAAAAGAGAACCCTAGAAAATCTAAAAGGTCCTCTCAACAATGGCGTTCTCTTCCAATTCTCAACATGTACACATGATAGTCGACAATGGCAAAAGTATGAACATCAAGCACAATCCATGATTTGAATCAAGATTATCTAAATCTATTGTTGGAATAAATTGTCGATTTTGATTTGTTCAATTAGAATGGGTATAATCTTTGGAGCTTCTTCAAAGTTCAAGAGTGGTCTTCAATCCTTGAAATGCTGAATTTACCAACTTATCCTTATCTTATGAAATATTTATGGGTTATAGCAAAAGTTTTTTTATGAACTTGTTGCATTTGAGTAACTTAGACTTTTGGGGGAAAAGGACAGTTCTTTGAAGGGGAAGAGTAGAGAAGAGGTTGGTTTAAAGAAGTCGAAATCAGATATGCTGTGATGGGTGTTGATGTGATATTCACTCAGAAAACTAGTCCTAAACTTTTAAGAGCACAAAACTCTGAAAGGTTTATTGTGAGTACTAAAGCCACAAAGCATCTTCGATTCTGGTGTCGCAAGCAGTGGCAAAGGTCCAAGTGAAGGTTCTCCTGGTGGAATTGTGGAACTAATATGAGATACATAAGAGGTTGGCATGATTCTTGACCTTCCCTAGGTTGGACATGATATTACCGTGAAGGAACAAATGGAGAAGCCACCACGACTTTATTTTTAATCTCTTGAGATAGATAGAGGTGGTGGATCTCTAGAAGCTTCGACGACTTACTGTTGGATAGTGAATGCATCCATAATCAATGAATTTGAAGGAAAATAAGTTGAAATTTGAAAGAACTGATCAAGAAATGGAGATATGTGCTTCGAGTGAAGGAGATCCAAAATTTAGATGGGGGAGATTTGATTGAATCAGTTAGAGATTTAACCGTGGAAAATTGTATAATCAAAATCCGATTCCCAGAGAAGGTGCCAATGTTCCATGGTTGAATCAAAGTTGATAAAAAAAGTGAGGATGTTGAGCTTGATCTGGTGGTTATGAGATTTTGATGTCGTGGAGAGGGGCTAACATACAAGGTCAGAACTCCAATGCTCAAGTCAGTATGAGAGTGAAAAGTGGTGTTTGAATGAGAGAGTATTTGAATACTTGAGAAATGGCACACTTCCTTCTGTAAATAGAAGAAGCGGTTGACAACTTAATGCATCAGGCTAGGTATGGATTGAGGCCGACCATTAGATTGATCTAGACAATTAGTAGGGTACTCGTGTGAGGGGTTGCTTACTCACTAGGGAAATAAAATCCAATTTTTTTATACTTAATGTTATATTGCTTTAGTAATGAGCCTATACATGATCTTGATTCATAAAAGAAGAAGATAACAAATGAAATCACGACCCTTCGAAAAAGAATTAATAAGTTCAAAAATACGATAGATTTGATTAAGTCAGCTTGTCAATTGTCTTAGGATCATATGAATATGATATTAACTAACATAATTAGTCTAGTAATCACTTTATCTCATATTAAATATTAGTCTCAATACACAAGGATGTATGACTACTTTCGAGCATGATTTTTTAAACCTCAAATCCATTTAGCCTCATCATAAGCAAAGTCTTCCATTTTAATGTTCTTTTTTTGGTTTATTTTGATTATGGTTCATAACCCTGTATGTCCTAAAAGCATAATACGTGATAACCCTTGGTGATTAAAGGTTGTCACATGCTTTAGGGTTTAAATCTAGCTGAAGTAGGGAAATGAGAAACTTTGTGTATCTAGTATTTGTACGTATGCGAGATTGTCCTTCTTAACTTCATGTTAGAGGTATTCATAGAAGTATTGGGTCTGGATCCTAGAGTATTTGGGAATAGAAATCAATTTTGAGAGAATATAGAAGTGGGTAATTGATCCCCCATTATTTAGGATATCATTGTTAACTTCCTCATGACCTCTTCCACGCCGTTATGAACTGGGGTCACGTCACTTCCCCATTTTTCTGCATCGGCGAGATATCTCATAAACGGGCGAGATATTTAATATAGGGGAGATACATCTATAAAATAGGTGATAGATTTATAAAATGGGTCATCGTACGACTTTATGGGCTAGGCGATGCATTACTTTCTTCCCACGTTGCCCCTTATAGGCCCTTTACTAATATATTAATACATAGTCCCTTAAGCACAAGGGCTTGGAAAAGGAAAAGTGATTTAGCCTTGTTCTCCTCCTTTTATCTGGATGAGTCCCTCGAGTATGAGGCGAGTCTTTCATGCATAAGGTGAGTTTGGGGTATGTATCCAGGTGTCAATGATGTGATTCATATGTCACCTGGGGGAAAATGAATGTTAATCAATTGAAGGAAATCAAACGCTACTAAACTAAAGGAAATCAAAACATTTATTAAAGAGAGTGTCGCTTGCGCGAAAATAAGGTGCCGGCATGACAGAAGAGTCGCCACCTTTCGTTATTTATCCCTCAGAGCGGGAAAGGAAACGATCGGAGAAACCTGACGAAAAAGGGTAAGACAAGGTCATCGCAACCATTGTCTGGGTTCGGGAGTCGGTTACGCAAGGGGAAGGTATTAGCACCCCTCACGTCCGTCGTACTCGACGGGATCCTCGCTTGTTTGTTTACTTGGACGGGTTGGTTATAATCTATCTACCTATCAAGGCTGGCTGAAAAAGAAAAGAAAAATGACTCGGCAAAGCGTCGCACTTTATGCCTACGTATTCTCATCAGAGAATGAGAAATCAGAGTCAACGTAGTTCGGCTAACTACGGGTGATTATGGGGGAAAGGTTGCTCGCTAGGATATCGCATCCTATGCCTACGTACTTTCATCTGGTATGAAAGATCAGAGCAAACGTAGTTCGGGAAACTACGGGAAAAAGCTCAACTAGGAGGGAGACTATCAAGTCCTACTGTTATCATGCCATGGATTCATCCTATGGTTGAGGTTTGAACAGGGGACTCCTAGATGTTATCATGCATGGGTTTCAACCTAACAGTCTATCATCAAGTCCTTATCAAAGGAAATGAGAGTCCTAAGGGATCATGTCAATGATACAGACAAAAACATCAGCTTTAACAGTAAAATGCATGCAATGCAAGTGAGGGAGGAAGTGTGTGTGGGGTTTCAGCCTCCACAAGCTCATCTCGACCTCAAGCCAGTCATGAAATAACAGTAATCATACTGAAAATAATCAACATGCTATCAAGCAATGAACAGATAAAGGAAATGAAATGCCATCAGGCAAACAACACACATGAGAAAGAATCAATCTACTCTATAATCCTAACCCTATCACAGGATCTAAACAAATCTAAGCAAAGCTCTCAAGCACAACCCTAAACAGGAGAAATCATTCCCAGCCTTCAAGCCTCAGAACAAGCTTACCGAAGACAGGGAGCTAAGCAATCAGACTCATAGTGTCTTCCTCAGGAAAGCACTAAGAGGTGTATACTCAGGAATCATACCCTATGTGGCTCAACCACTGTGATCAGTTTACATCCCTCCTCAGGAGAGATTAAACTCACAAGCAGGCTCCAACATCACTGGATATTTAGGAAATCCTATTTAAACTAGTGGAACTAAGTGAATAGACTCATAGGACCTTCCTCAGGAAAGTACTAGGAGGCTTCCACTTAGGAGTTGTATCCCATGTGGCTCAACAACATGTGATCAGTTTACATTCCTCCTCAGGAGAAATTAAACTCACAAGTTGGCTCCAACATCATTGGATACTTAAGAAATCCTAGATCAACTAATGGAACTAAGTGAATAGACCCATAGGACCTTCCTCGGGAAAGTACTAGGAGGCTTCCACTTAGGAGTTGTATCCCATGTGGCTCAACAACATGTGATCAGTTTACATTCCTCCTCAGGAGAAATTAAACTCACAAGTTGGCTCCAACATCATTGGATACTTAAGAAAGAGGTGAGAAGGAAGGATGAAAGTCATTCATAGTGCCTTCCTCAGGAAAGTACCATGAACTTCCTTCAAACTTCAGGCTCTCAAACCTCACAGACAGGAGATGAGACAAGCTCTGGGTCTCTGAATCTTGATCTACAAGCTTCCCTTCATGATGCTCTCCATCAATATCCTCAAGGCAACACAAGCCCTTCAGCAAATTCCTCAGAATGAACCCCACAGATGAACAGATAACCCACTGGACAGATCACATCATCAGGCAATCTCAGAAAATACCTAAAAATACTAAACTAATGGGGAAAAAATTTAACAAATATTCATAAGGGTCCTCAACACCTACTCATAACATCTACAAAGGTTTCTACCTAAAAATCAAGATAAAATTCAATCAAAGAAAGGGATCATCACCTATGCACAATTCTAAACCCTAATTAGACTATCCTAAGTCAACCCTAATTGAACTAATCAAGATTAATTCTAAAAAATCTAGAAAAAATCCTATGGGGAAGTATGGCTAATCATCTAATTGCACAAAAAAGAATGGGTAAAAAAGATTAATGGAAAGTACTAAAACAATTCCTACAAAATCAAATATCAAAATGAAACAATTAAAAAGCTATTTAATTGGAAAATCTATTAAAAATATTAAACCTAAAAATAAAATCTTAATTTTATTTTTATAATTTTCTACTCATTTTCATCTATTCATAGGAAAAAAAAGAATTAAAAAAACATTTTTTACCATTTTTTAATGAATTATTCAAAACAGAAAACATTAAAAAGAAAATAAAAGGAATTAAATGAATTAAAGGGGTGGGGGGTCAGAATAGTAATCTGGGCTAGTTATATGGATTGGGCCAACAAATAAGGGGGGTGGGGATAGAAGTCTGGGCCCAGCGCCCTCTAAATGAAACGCGGCGTTTGGATATAGTTTGAATTTCCCTCTCTTTCTCAGAGGCAACCACAGCCGTTGGATTGGGATAAAACGTCAAACCCTGGGAATGATCCAACGGATTCTCCTTCGTCTTCTCCAACCAAACTAGGGTTTGCAGAACCCCTTGCCTCCATGCACGCACATTCGAGCTCTTCTAGCTCTCTCCACACGCCACGGCTCCCCTCGACCTAAACATGAAAAAACATCTACGAAATGCCTAGATTACAACCATACGTTCACTTTCTCTTAACTCCTCGTGGATAATCCAAACAGAGGCCTTGAACATCTTGGTACAAACACGGTTATGAATTTCAACTGATATCAACCTAGATTAAACTTCAGCATAATGATCCACAGATGTTCTTGATGCTACCCTGGTGATTCTAAACCAATTTAAGCTACCTAAAACTCTTTAAACAGATAGTTCTTGAAACTTAAAGAATTATGCACCTGCTACAAACCATCATGGATCGTGCCCTAGCTTTCTAGAATTAATCCTCTATCCTAACACATCAATTATACACCTAGAATCTAAACCATCTATGCATAATTAGGGTGAAAAAGAAAGGAGAAAGAACCTGTCAAGGAACTATGGTGTATGATGCTTGAGCACGATTCCAAGCTTGCAAATCCTTCAGGATGATCCTTTGATGATGGTTAACCTTCTGTTTGCACAATTCTTGAAGGAGAAGACTTGTAATGGAAGAATTCTTGAGTTGCTTCAAGTTGAAGAAATGGCTTCAATGGCTATCTCTCCTTCTCTCTCCTCTGACTTAGCTCAACTTTCACCAACCTTTCATCACTCTTTGATGCCCTCTTTAAATATTAATCATTGGAAGTCTCTAGATTCATCTAGAATGATGTGGAAGTTTCATGAATTTCTCCTTGAATGAGAAGTTAGTTATCTCATCTCCCATGCTTCAAGCCTTCAATTTGGTCTCAAAATGTCCTTACATGAGTTATTGAATGAGGATGAGTGAAAAACAAGTCCATTTGTTGCTTGTGTAGGGTTTTCTAACATTGCCTTCTTTCTTAAGTAACAAATTTCCAAAGGAAGTCCATTTTTGGAGCCTCAAATGAAAATTCTACTTAAACCAAAGTTCTTAAAATAGTTTTTCCAATCAAAATGATATATTGGATGACCTATTTTGGATTTATGGATCTCCCAAATCACTTTCCAATTTCAACTTTTCAAAGTTATAAGTCATTTTTAGTTCATTTTTGACCAATCATGGAATCTTGTGCTATGAGCTTTTTCATCAATTTGTGACCTTCTTTCTAGACTTAAAATCACATTTTGAGCAACTTTCATGTTTTGAGTTTTTCCATTTGAGGCTTGGAAATAGGAGTTTTAGGCAATGGATAAAATGACCTATAACTGACAAATGACCAAAATACCCCTGCCTTGTTCAAACCATAACTTGAGTTCCACAAATCCAATCAAGGACTTCTACCACTCAAATTAAAGCTAAGAAGATCCTCTTCAACATTCATGTTGACCAAGAAACCATAGGAATCAACCTACTAGGGCAAAAGTTGTCTGGAAGTTGGGTGACTTTCAAGGACCCAGATTCACACACCTCTGCTGACCTGTAATTTGTCAAAATCATAACTTGAGCTCTGTAACTCCTATCAAGGACTTCCACCACTCAAATTAAAGCTTAGAACAAGCTCTACAACATTCATGTTGTGGGGAAAATGAGATATCAATCACATCTATAGCTAAAACTGCCTGGAAGATAGGGATCAAATTAGGGTTTTCTCACTGACAATCCTTGGAAACCCTAACTCAAAACTTCTCAAACTCCTCAATCATGATGAGTTGGTCTAGGAATCATCTTTATATAATCTCTATGCATCATTCTCATGGCCCTTGGATTAAGTCTCAGCCTTCTCCAAATCTTCAGCTGATCTAGGGTTGACCCAGTCAAAACCCTAATTCTACCATTCATGGTTGAGTCTTCTGAATTCTTACATAATGACTTCTCTGGGCTTCATGAAGGCTATCAAGGCATCTCATAAGCTTTCTCAAGACATCAAGTTCATTCTCAAAGTCTCAGAATCATCTGAGGAGCACCCACAACTCTCAAGTTAGGAGGCACACAACCCTGGTTTCAACCAATTCCTCTGAGGATCTCTTGAACTTTCTGATGAAGGTATCAACTTTCAAATACTCCATGAATGAATAAATGTTGGTCAAATTTTGGGGTGCAACAGCTGCCCCTATTCAAACGGCTTGGACCTGACTGGGTGAGAAGCGAACGGCCCTCAACCAATCAAGGTACGAGACGGTTGAATATCGGTAAACCCGAAAATTTGCCAACTGCACGAGCGCACGGTACTCTGCGGGGAACAAATCTTTGAACACTGCAACACTAGCTGCTCAACAACTAGCTGGAGAGATACTGATCTGAACCTCCGCCGGAAACAAACATCATTCTGAGAGACACTCAACATCGCCGTCGTACCAACATCATCTCTGCTGGGGATTTAAGGAATCTGACATTGCCGTCAAACAAACATCCAACCTCGCTGCCTGAAACAAACATAATCTGACCTGGGGTTCACCCCTGGTAAATGGAACAAAAAGTACACTTACATACCTGAAGCTACTCCGCTGGGAAGGAGAGACTTAACCGAGCACACTCTGATCTGGGGTTCACCCTCAGAACCATGACGAACATCGGAATACTGCTGCACACTGCCTGTCGTAGAACTTCAACACTACAGATATATGAAACCCTGGCCCCTGGCCACTTCCAGCTTCAGCTAGAAAAGATCTTTAAGTACTTCTGAATATGAATGAAACCCTGGCCCCTGGCCACTCCAACTTCAGCTAGAGAATCTTCAAGTATTTCTGAAGATAGATGAAACCCTGGCCCCTGGCCACTCCAACTTCAGCTAGAGAATCTTCAAGTATTTCTGAAGATAGATGAAACCCTGCCCGTCGGCTATTCCAGCTTCAGCTAGAAATACATCCTTGGCCTTCAAGGATATAAACTTTGCCCGTCGGCAACTCTGCAGGAGGCATCTTTGACTTCAGTCTAAAGAAATGGTCCTTGACCTTCAAGGATACATGGATATGCCTTCAGGCAACTCCACCTCTGCTATAGAGCATCCGAGACTTCAGTCAGGGATATACTTCGGCCTTCAGCCCGAATAATGAATCCTAGGTCATTCCTAACCTTGGGGATAACCTTGCCCTTAGGCACCTTCGCTTCAGCTTAGGAAATCTGTGACTTCAGTCAGAGAAATGGTATTTTGAGCCATTCATGACTCTACGGGGATTCAAACACTTTGCCTATAGGCACAACTCCGCTTCAGCTGGAGAAACATCTTCGACTTCAATCAGAAGAAGTATCATTCACTTGATCGCAATCAATCATCACCTCAGGACAACTGACGTGGTCTTCAGACTCACACGAATCACTCTGTTGTATCTACAACTCCGGAACCTTGTCTTCAGCCACCCGTTGCTTCATCCACTCGGAAATCTGGCTTCACAGGAACCTTCTGATATCGCCTTCTGGCGCTTATGAAATCCATCTTCAGATTAGACATCATTGCTGGAGGAACATCTTCGACTTCAATCGGAAGACGTATCATTCACTTGATCGCAATCAATCATCACCTCAGGACAACTGACGTGGTCTTCAGACTCACACGAATCACTCTGTTGTATCTACAACTCCGGAACCTTGTCTTCAGCCACCCGTTGCTTCATCCACACGGAAATCTGGCTTCACAGGAACCTTCTGATATCGCCTTCGGGCGCTTACGAAATCCATCTTCAGATTAGACATCGTTGTTGGAGCGGACATATCACGCTGCTACTTACTTGACATCCTGTCAAGTCGTTGCTAAATAAAAGCAAACATGCCGGGTCACCAGACATAATCACCAAGTTAACAACTCCGTTGAGGAGAGAGGAATGAGGGTTCACCCAAACAATCCTGACGACTCACTGGGGAATAGGAAGAAGGGTTCACCCAAACAACCTTGTAGACTTTGCTGCAGAAAGACGAGAGAGTTCACTCAAACGACTTCAACAACTGCTGGGGAATAACGACAGAGCACACTCAGACGATTCCTACCAATTTTACTGAGGGAAAGCTACCTTTCAAGGGAGCTGCATTTTCTGCTGATCTCGACTGGACTTATACTTGAGGATGACGGACTCCTCCGGGGAGCACAGCACATCAGGCTGATTAACACACTATCCTCTGCTATACTCTGCATGGGGAAAGCGATAGATGCCCTGAACGACTTTTTGGGAAATGACCCTTCTGGGGAACATAGCTGTCAGGCTACAAGACACTCATGTCATTAAGTTCTCAAACTTGCGGGATAAACAAACTTCAGCTTGCTGGACAATCCTTCGGGATCTGTTTGGGGGAACCTTTCCATCTGCCAATTGTGCTCGACTGGGGATATCAATCTACCTGCCTGCTGCTGGGGAAGTGCCAACCACCTGCTGGGGAAAAGCCCTCCACTCTGTTGGGGGTTCCAGGAATCTTCCTGGGCAACTCTTGCTGCGGATGCTACTGGGGAGCTCAAGAATCATCTTAAGCAAACAACTCGGGAAACTGTACTGAGGTCTTAAGAGTCATCTTAAGCAAACGGCCCTGCTGAGGAATTCGAGAATCATCTTGAACCGAAGACTTCGCTGGGGATCTCAAAAATCATCTTGAGCGAGCGAACTGCGGGGATCACACCGGGGTCTTTTAGAATCATCTAAGAAAAAAACCTGGCTGGGGAGAACATCAAGAATCGTCCTGAGCAACCGGTCTCTTGGGATACACCTGTTCAACAAGGATGATAATGACCTAGATCATGTTTATGATGTGTATGCTTCTGCACTATGCCCCACACGGTGGGAATGATATGTATTTATGCTAAGTGTCATGCAATCATGCACAATGCTATTCAGTGTTGAATGCTATGCAGTCATGCACAATGCTACGATCCCGTCGGCAAAATAAATGCCGAGGGGGGAATCCTCCTGTCAAGGAAAAAGAACCACTCAGATAGAGGAATCATCCTGCTGAGGAGAACGTGAGCACGCCAATATCAATCGGACTCTGTCTAGGGAATTGATCTTCCACGAACTGCTGCAGGGGAACAACTTCAGCTGACTGCTGCAGGGGATGAAGCTCTACGAGAACTTGGACCTGCTGATATCCATCGCAAGAATAAACTGTGCGGCCGTCTCGGCTACTCTTCTGGGAATGACCACTCCGTGGGGAAACAACTTCAGCTGCTCCACACTCCACTGGGGAAACTCAATCATGATCTGGTCAACTTCCAAGGATTCGGATCTCTTGGATATCTGCAAACTCGGCTGAGGAAGGAGAAATCATTCTGCTTCACCGGAGAGAGTGCGACTCAGGGGGAATACAACATCAGATGCCCCACGCTCTGCTGGGGAACATCATCATGATCTGACCGACTTCCAAGGATTCTGCTTTTCTGCGGACTCGGCCGGGGATAGAAATCATTCTACTTCGCTGGAGAGGGCAACTCTGATGGGGAACTTCAATTCCGCTGGGGAGGAAAGGATCACCTGACTTCGGGGAGAGTACAACTCTGCAAGGGAATACAACATCAGCTGTTCCAACACTCTACTGGGGAAGAAGGAATCGTCCAACTTCAGGAGAGAATACGGCTCTGATGGGGAATCTCAATTCCGCTGGAGACTTCAGTCTGGCACTATCAGTTATTGCATACTTCGGCATACGACTAGCTTCCTGCTAAACCTGCACTTGTGACCCGGTGCGGGGGAAAATCTCCTGCTTCAGCGACTTTACTGGGGAAAACACGAGTTTCGGCACCCGAACACTTCTTCGAAATCTGCACTTGTGACCCGGTGCTGGGGATAATCATCATTCTTCGGTGCTTGATTCATCTGATGAGATGGCATTCCTTCAGGATGCATCTATTTGGGGAAGAGAATCCTCTCTACCTGGGAGACATATCAATGCTCACTATCTGATTCTGATTCTGCGGAGGAGAGACTACTGAACTCTGTTGGAGAAGAAGGACTCATCCTGCTTCGGGGACATCAATCCTGGTCTACTGAGGGCAATCTTGACTCTAATCTGATGAGGGATAAACGCCATCTTAATCTGTTGCAGTCTCAAACTGTACAGGGGAACAACCTCAGACCGTACATCTCTGCGGAGAAACAATCCTGATTCAACAACGCCAACACAGGGAATACAGGCTACCAATCATGGAGTCAAGTAACAGGTTATGCTATAGGATAGCAACCCAATGACCGCAAGGCTTCTTCAGAAGGTTCGGATTTTGACGGGGTAATGACACGATTCCCCGATACTCAATCCTTGCCAGGGTGAACAAACTCATCTGAACAACTTGCCCCAGCGCAATTCAACTTGCCCCCAATCCGACCTTTGGGAATAATTCACTCTGAACAGAAAACAACTGGCAACAAAACAATCTTCAGAGGGCTTGCCCCAGCATCCGCATAACGGGAGGATTCATCCTCAACTGATCAACCTTCAGCATGGTTGGCTTCAATATCTCTGAAGTAGTTTGCCCCTGAACGAGCGATGAGCGACTCAACATGCTCTGATCGAACACTGGAGGGATCTGCCCTTAAATCGCAAGGATTCCGGATAACTGCCCCTGATTGGGTCTCAAGAAGATTCACTTCCGATCAACCGCTGCTCGCATAAACGGCCCCATAATCAACTGATGCTCCGGGACTTGTCCTCAGACAAACTGATTCCAAACTCACTGGAAGTCATTGCCCCAGATTCACAGGGTTTCAAAGCACAACATTCTGATCCAGACCTCTGGCGATTCAGTCCTGATTGACTATTCCTTGCTGAAGTTCCTTCGTATCAGCTACTAACCTGCAACTAAAATTGTTTGTTCACGAATAGTAATTTTAATGCAGTGTTCATGCAAATTTCGAAAACGTGGTACTGTCACTCATTTACGTGTCATGCTAGTGAGTGACGAATGAACCAAAGAGTTCAAACGTAGTGCTGATGCGATCAGTGAAAAATGCAATAAGGATATGATTAGCAAATCATGAAGGAGTCAGGTTACTCAACCTTATCGTAATGCACTCTCGGAATAAACCCTGCCTCAATTAGGTCTTTTAAGGGTTGTATCGTGGTCGGGTTCATGGTTCGCGAAACAAAGGATATTTGGCTCAAATTACGATTTGTACCCACCCCTTCTACGTGATATTCTCCGATCCTAAAGTTCAGTCAACTTGGGTCGAGCGCTCGCCTCTTCGAGAGGTATGTTGATCATTGAGAACAACTGGTTAAAGAATTCACAAGGTGCTTCGGAGTGACAGTTACTCCTTTTCGTTTTCGGCGTCTGTGTCTACACGACTTCGCCCTTGTTCGAGGATTTTTCTTTTTTATATCCTTTTTTGATTCCCTAACTTTTGCCTGGACTGACTCCTTTTGAGTTCTTTTCGATTTTCTTTTTTAAGTCCAGCGGGATGCCCTGATTTTTGCCTAAGTATTTGCTTTCTAGCTTTTTTCTTTTTTACTTAGCGGGCTTTCTTATTTCTCTTTTTCTTGGAACAAGTCGTGTGACACTGGTTGTCTTGATTGCTCCGAAAGGATTATAACTGTCTCACTCCTGATTGGTGAGGTTTAACCATTGCGGTTGATGAGGTACGACCTCTGGAGAGGAATATGATGTGATTGGTCCTCGAAGGACAACACTCCTCTATAAGACCTGAACGCTCAATCAAGCTAACTGACAACTACCCTGTCCCGGGTTAAGATGTGAGGGTTTAACAATCCGAAAGAAACTCCTACTTCTCGGCTCGAAGTGGTTAACAAGGGATTCTCTTCCTTATCTCTCCGGTGTTTAGGGGATTTGAAACAATGCCTTGTACGTCATCGGCAAAGTTTTATCTGAAAGCAATACGATCATCAGTTATGCGTATTCAGTTTCATCATCCTCCCTCCGCTCATTGCTAATCATAGTAAGAAATCGGAGTAAATAAAATGCAAATCAGTGCAATGCAGTAAATGAGTGACAACGACATAACTAATTCAGAAGAAATGCATAGTCACTTTATTATCATTACCATTCGAAACATACAATGTTTTAATAGCAAGTAGTAACTAACAGAAAAGAAAATGCAAATGGTAAAAAGTCTGAGGACTGCCAATGCTGAGGGCGTCTGCCTGTCTGGATCACTGGCTTCTGGAAACAACCCTCCGAATCTACGAGCGAGGCGATTCAGTCACCAAAGGTTGAGGGACGTATTCAAGATCTTTCTCAGCTTCAGGCAAAGGAGTGGAATCATCCACCTCTTCTGCAGGGTAAGGGATGAACTTTCCCGATGCTCTTATGCCGCCCGGCACGAGCCTAATTGCCCTTGAGTCGATCAGGTCCTGAATCTTATTCCGGAGAGCCTTACATGTTTCAACATGGTGCCCCGGTGCTCCAGAGTGGAAGTCACAATGCATGCTTAGATCAACGTCTGGTGACCCCTCATCTGGTGGATTTAAGGTCCGAAGCTTGAGAACTCGGTTCTGAACCAACAGCGGCAGCAGCTGGGCATAACTCACAGGTAGTGGGTCCAAAGCTCTATCAAGTAGCTTCTTCTTTTGACCATACCCTTCAGGGTTGCTCTGAGATGCTCGGCGCGGCTGATGACGGGACAGGCCTCGAGCTTCATGCTGTGCAGAGGGTCCATGAGGTCCACTTGGCTTCAGCACAGGTGGCACTGACGGTAACGGGGGAAGCATTCTGGTCTCCTCCTTGGGTGCTTGACCACTCTCCTTATCTAGCAATGCTCCTCACCACTCCCATGAGAAAGCTCAACTGATTCTGCAGCTGCTGATTCTCCTCTCTGAGCACTTGCTGGTCCAGACGCACTGCCTGCATGTCATTCATGACCTGCCCCAGCTGGCTTTGGATTTTCTCTAGTTCAGCTTGTATCTGCTCCATTAGTCTGAGCTGCTTGATTCTGAGTCAAACCTGCAAACACAAAGGGTTAGAAAACAAGCCTCGGCTTCTGCCATGCAAGATGAATTATGGGTGTCTGTACGTTCAGGAGATCACCCCTGATTCTGGTGTCAACGTGCCAACATAGTGTCAATGCAATGATAAGACTGGATCCATTCATGGAAGAAGATATCTCATATTGCTCGGGACACTAGGATCAGGGTACGAAACACGCCTGCAGCACAGACACATGCTTAATGGAATGCAAAAATGGATATGCAAACTAATGCAAAATGCAGTCATGCAATAATATATCCAGGTGGTTGCTGTGGAGATTCGGTATCAACAGTCACTGATGAGAAGGAGACCCCGGTGTAATCCCACTGATCTGATCTGCTGTGAATAACCATCTGATAGGATCGAGATCAAATTTCTGCTCTGTCAAGAACGAAGGCCTGATAATAAAAGATCCCGGATGCAAGATCAAGGAATATCTGTTGATGAAGTCTTCAGACCCCAAATCAAAAATCTGCCCTCTCAAGAACAAATATACAGCTACTGATGAGATCTTCAAACCTCACTCAGAACCTGCCCTATCAAGAACAAAATAACAACTGCTGACGAGATCCTCAGACCTCACTCAAAAATCTGCTCCATCAGAACAAACCTCTGATAATAATACTCTGATCAAAGCCTGCTCTTTCAAGAACAGACCAACATCCGATGATAAGATCCTCTGATCAAACCCTTGTTCTATCAAGAACATATCTGCAACTGAGAACCCAACATAACTGATTCACTGTCAAGAAAACCAGGTGGTCTGGAGGTCAAAGTTTCCTGCAATATCCCAACCCCGCTCACAGGTATGATGGACCTAATCCACGGACAAAGGTACGGCATCCTATGCGGTCGTCAGCGTCACAGACATTCATGAGTGACAATACGATTCCCAGAAGGAGTGGCAATCGTCAAGTCATGAAGAGGCCTCTCTTAGCTGACTTCCAAATGATCGGTCCCCAGAGTCGACAATCCTCACGTCTGGACTCCCCTCAGATCCTCAGGACCGGAAAGGAGCACCTCTGCAAGAATCTCGTCTGAGCGCAGATTTTCGTAGGGAACTGTGCCTGTTCAACAGACAGGTTCGTCTACTACTTCTCCGCAACTATATCTAGGTGTGTACTCAAGCCCAGGTCCGGCTTTTCACTCACAGTAACATCCCTCTCCCACAGCAGCACAGATAATCATATCAAACTGGAAATAAAATGCGGGAAATAAAATGCGGGAAGCAAAGATGCGATAAATAAACGCAACCCAACAAGCAAACACACAAACGATAGGATTGACTCTCATAGGGAACCGGAGAACCAGAGATTCTGGGTTCGGTCCCCAGCAGAGTCGCCAGCTGTCGCTTGCGCGAAAATAAGGTGTCGGCATGACAGAAGAGTCGCCACCTTTCGTTATTTATCCCTCAGAGCGGGAAAGGAAAACGATCGGAGAAACCTGACGAAAAAGGGTAAGACAAGGTCATCGCAACCATTGTCTGGGTTCGGGAGTCGGTTACGCAAGGGGAAGGTATTAAGCACCCCTCACGGTCCGTCGTACTCGACGGGATCCTCGCTTGTTTGTTTACTTGGACGGGTTGGTTATAATCTATCTACCTATCAAGGCTGGCTGAAAAAGAAAAGAAAAATGACTCGGCAAAGCGTCGCACTTTATGCCTACGTATTCTCATCAGAGAATGAGAAATCAGAGTCAACGTAGTTCGGCTAACTACGGGGTGATTATGGGGGAAAGGTTGCTCCGCTAGGATATCGCATCCTATGCCTACGTACTTTCATCTGGTATGAAAGATCAGAGCAAACGTAGTTCGGGAAACTACGGGAAAAAGCTCAACTAGGAGGGAGACTATCAAGTCCTACTGTTATCATGCCATGGATTCATCCTATGGTTGAGGTTTGAACAGGGGACTCCTAGATGTTATCATGCATGGGTTTCAACCTAACAGTCTATCATCAAGTCCTTATCAAAGGAAATGAGAGTCCTAAGGGATCATGTCAATGATACAGACAAAAACATCAGCTTTAACAGTAAAATGCATGCAATGCAAGTGAGGGAGGAAGTGTGTGTGGGGTTTCAGCCTCCACAAGCTCATCTCGACCTCAAGCCAGTCATGAAATAACAGTAATCATACTGAAAATAATCAACATGCTATCAAGCAATGAACAGATAAAGGAAATGAAATGCCATCAGGCAAACAACACACATGAGAAAGAATCAATCTACTCTATAATCCTAACCATATCACAGGATCTAAACAAATCTAAGCAAAGCTCTCAAGCACAACCCTAAACAGGAGAAATCATTCCCAGCCTTCAAGCCTCAGAACAAGCTTACCGAAGACAGGGAGCTAAGCAATCAGACTCATAGTGTCTTCCTCAGGAAAGCACTAAGAGGTGTATACTCAGGAATCATACCCTATGTGGCTCAACCACTGTGATCAGTTTACATCCCTCCTCAGGAGAGATTAAACTCACAAGCAGGCTCCAACATCACTGGATATTTAGGAAATCCTATTTAAACTAGTGGAACTAAGTGAATAGACTCATAGGACCTTCCTCAGGAAAGTACTAGGAGGCTTCCACTTAGGAGTTGTATCCCATGTGGCTCAACAACATGTGATCAGTTTACATTCCTCCTCAGGAGAAATTAAACTCACAAGTTGGCTCCAACATCATTGGATACTTAAGAAATCCTAGATCAACTAATGGAACTAAGTGAATAGACCCATAGGACCTTCCTCGGGAAAGTACTAGGAGGCTTCCACTTAGGAGTTGTATCCCATGTGGCTCAACAACATGTGATCAGTTTACATTCCTCCTCAGGAGAAATTAAACTCACAAGTTGGCTCCAACATCATTGGATACTTAAGAAAGAGGTGAGAAGGAAGGATGAAAGTCATTCATAGTGCCTTCCTCAGGAAAGTACCATGAACTTCCTTCAAACTTCAGGCTCTCAAACCTCACAGACAGGAGATGAGACAAGCTCTGGGTCTCTGAATCTTGATCTACAAGCTTCCCTTCATGATGCTCTCCATCAATATCCTCAAGGCAACACAAGCCCTTCAGCAAATTCCTCAGAATGAACCCCACAGATGAACAGATAACCCACTGGACAGATCACATCATCAGGCAATCTCAGAAAATACCTAAAAATACTAAACTAATGGGGAAAAAATTTAACAAATATTCATAAGGGTCCTCAACACCTACTCATAACATCTACAAAGGTTTCTACCTAAAAATCAAGATAAAATTCAATCAAAGAAAGGGATCATCACCTATGCACAATTCTAAACCCTAATTAGACTATCCTAAGTCAACCCTAATTGAACTAATCAAGATTAATTCTAAAAATCTAGAAAAAATCCTATGGGGAAGTATGGCTAATCATCTAATTGCACAAAAAAGAATGGGTAAAAAAGATTAATGGAAAGTACTAAAACAATTCCTACAAAATCAAATATCAAAATGAAACAATTAAAAAGCTATTTAATTGGAAAATCTATTAAAAATATTAAACCTAAAAATAAAATCTTAATTTTATTTTTATAATTTTCTACTCATTTTCATCTATTCATAGGAAAAAAAAGAATTAAAAAAAACATTTTTTACCATTTTTTAATGAATTATTCAAAACAGAAAACATTAAAAAGAAAATAAAAGGAATTAAATGAATTAAAGGGGTGGGGGGTCAGAATAGTAATCTGGGCTAGTTATATGGATTGGGCCAACAAATAAGGGGGGTGGGGATAGAAGTCTGGGCCCAGCGCCCTCTAAATGAAACGCGGCGTTTGGATATAGTTTGAATTTCCCTCTCTTTCTCAGAGGCAACCACAGCCGTTGGATTGGGATAAAACGTCAAACCCTGGAATGATCCAACGGATTCTCCTTCGTCTTCTCCAACCAAACTAGGGTTTGCAGAACCCCTTGCCTTCCATGCACGCACATTCGAGCTCTTCTAGCTCTCTCCACACGCCACGGCTCCCCTCGACCTAAACATGAAAAAACATCTACGAAATGCCTAGATTACAACCATACGTTCACTTTCTCTTAACTCCTCGTGGATAATCCAAACAGAGGCCTTGAACATCTTGGTACAAAACACGGTTATGAATTTCAACTGATATCAACCTAGATTAAACTTCAGCATAATGATCCACAGATGTTCTTGATGCTACCCTGGTGATTCTAAACCAATTTAAGCTACCTAAAACTCTTTAAACAGATAGTTCTTGAAACTTAAAGAATTATGCACCTGCTACAAACCATCATGGATCGTGCCCTAGCTTTCTAGAATTAATCCTCTATCCTAACACATCAATTATACACCTAGAATCTAAACCATCTATGCATAATTAGGGTGAAAAAGAAAGGAGAAAGAACCTGTCAAGGAACTATGGTGTATGATGCTTGAGCACGATTCCAAGCTTGCAAATCCTTCAGGATGATCCTTTGATGATGGTTAACCTTCTGTTTGCACAATTCTTGAAGGAGAAGACTTGTAATGGAAGAATTCTTGAGTTGCTTCAAGTTGAAGAAATGGCTTCAATGGCTATCTCTCCTTCTCTCTCCTCTGACTTAGCTCAACTTTCACCAACCTTTCATCACCTCTTTGATGCCCTCTTTAAATATTAATCATTGGAAGTCTCTAGATTCATCTAGAATGATGTGGAAGTTTCATGAATTTCTCCTTGAATGAGAAGTTAGTTATCTCATCTCCCATGCTTCAAGCCTTCAATTTGGTCTCAAAATGTCCTTACATGAGTTATTGAATGAGGATGAGTGAAAAACAAGTCCATTTGTTGCTTGTGTAGGGTTTTCTAACATTGCCTTCTTTCTTAAGTAACAAATTTCCAAAGGAAAGTCCATTTTTGGAGCCTCAAATGAAAATTCTACTTAAACCAAAGTTCTTAAAATAGTTTTTCCAATCAAAATGATATATTGGATGACCTATTTTGGATTTATGGATCTCCCAAATCACTTTCCAATTTCAACTTTTCAAAGTTATAAGTCATTTTTAGTTCATTTTTGACCAATCATGGAATCTTGTGCTATGAGCTTTTTCATCAATTTGTGACCTTCTTTCTAGACTTAAAATCACATTTTGAGCAACTTTCATGTTTTGAGTTTTTCCATTTGAGGCTTGGAAATAGGAGTTTTAGGCAATGGATAAAATGACCTATAACTGACAAATGACCAAAATACCCCTGCCTTGTTCAAACCATAACTTGAGTTCCACAAATCCAATCAAGGACTTCTACCACTCAAATTAAAGCTAAGAAGATCCTCTTCAACATTCATGTTGACCAAGAAACCATAGGAATCAACCTACTAGGGCAAAAGTTGTCTGGAAGTTGGGTGACTTTCAAGACCCAGATTCACACACCTCTGCTGACCTGTAATTTGTCAAAATCATAACTTGAGCTCTGTAACTCCTATCAAGGACTTCCACCACTCAAATTAAAGCTTAGAACAAGCTCTACAACATTCATGTTGTGGGGAAAATGAGATATCAATCACATCTATAGCTAAAACTGCCTGGAAGATAGGGATCAAATTAGGGTTTTCTCACTGACAATCCTTGGAAACCCTAACTCAAAACTTCTCAAACTCCTCAATCATGATGAGTTGGTCTAGGAATCATCTTTATATAATCTCTATGCATCATTCTCATGGCCCTTGGATTAAGTCTCAGCCTTCTCCAAATCTTCAGCTGATCTAGGGTTGACCCAGTCAAAACCCTAATTCTACCATTCATGGTTGAGTCTTCTGAATTCTTACATAATGACTTCTCTGGGCTTCATGAAGGCTATCAAGGCATCTCATAAGCTTTCTCAAGACATCAAGTTCATTCTCAAAGTCTCAGAATCATCTGAGGAGCACCCACAACTCTCAAGTTAGGAGGCACACAACCCTGGTTTCAACCAATTCCTCTGAGGATCTCTTGAACTTTCTGATGAAGGTATCAACTTTCAAATACTCCATGAATGAATAAATGTTGGTCAAATTTTGGGGTGCAACAGAGAGCATGCATTGTGTTAAATTCAATCAATGATAATTTTTCTTGGGAAGCCAAATTTGGCCTTACTTTTTACGCGCGTCTTTGACATGGGGAACCTTTTCCATTTCTTGTAACTATTGAGGTGCCCAATGAGCGACAGTAGGTTACCCTTACAAACTGGACCATATATTCCTATAAAAAGGTCCCAGGCTCCCTTCTTTTAATCTTTTTCTTGCTTTTTCCTTCTAAACTTTTATTTAGTTAAGAGTTCCCATAAACGTAGAATACACACATCTTGCACATTCTTGATTGTGGTTACAAGTATGATTCTACTCTTTGTTTGATCATTCTATTCTTAATGGTAATTGTAATAATTTAGGAAATAAAAGAATGGTTACACATTTAACATTATGAGTTAGACCTATAGAGGCGTCAATCCTTGATATCTTTGTTGGTGATTTTATTCCTCTTCCCGTTCCTACTAAAAATTGATAGCAAAAACAAACGATAAGCATTTCAATGATTAAGACTTTGCATCCCCGTATTCTAAAGATGAGAGTATAACTGCTTTACGACAACAATATCATACTTTCCAATAATGTACACGAGGATGATATGGTTTTAGAACCATGCTTTCAGGGGGAGTGGGCCAACACGACTGCTCTAGATGGCTCACCCACCCCCTTTTTCTACCTACATCTCCATGTTATTTATGACTTAAGAGTCTTGATACCTTTCAACACTGTTTGAAGCCAAGTTTTTGGCGACTGCAAACTTCAGCCCTTCTCAAGTTACACCCAATGTCTAGGGCATTATTAAGGTGTTCTAAATTGTATGTCGGTGGCTGAAGGTTTCTTCTACCGTTGGGGTATTCTTCTCTTTTGTGGTATCAATATTAGTACAAAGAGTTGTTAGGTGACCTCATACAACCTTCCAAAAAATAAGGTTGCTAAATCCCCATTCCACTTCATATACGAACTAGAAAGATAAGTTTGTGAGGGTTAGGGGCGAGATTGTGACTCAATGGTCACTACTAGAGCGACTGGCGCCCCATTGCTTCCCCTTGTCTTAGACGAGTGATCCAAAGGTCATAATTGATTTTGAATCTGATGATATTACCCTATACGAGCAAGAGATAGTTTAAGTATTGAGTGATTTTAAGTTCATGAGCTTTTATACCCTAATCAACCTGTATCGAGGAGATGATAACAAGATAGATGAGTACTTAGGTGAGTTTGTGGTCGGGAAATATCCTTAACTTGAGGTTGTTTTATGTATTACCATATCTCATATTTTCCTATAACTTTCTTGCACAAATAAAGTCTATAATTTCATTAGCTGAGAGGAAAGAGCGCTGGGTAAAGAACAAGGTTAACACTAATCGATAGGCAACCCCCAGAATTGCATGGACGACAAAATAACAAAGGATGGTAAAAGGTGTGACGATGACCATCATATGGTGATGCTCGCCCACCTAAAATCCAAAAATAATGAGAGAGTCCTTCACATATTCCAAAGGACGGACATGTAATGGTTATTGGAAAAGGAAGGGTTGGGGAGGAGTCCTTACCAACTAAGGATGGTTCTCACCCAGTCCTTCCTTAGGGAGTGATGCATCATTTGATGCTATCAAGTTTATTGAGAGTTGCCTCCCTTTTTCTGAGGATTTCTCTTCTGAATACCCTTAAGGCCTTCATGATAAGCCACCCTTCGTGTTGTCAAAAATAGGAAATATTCACATATTAAAAGGCCTTTAGATAGAACGGTATAGTGAGAAAAGCATTTCAAGTTGTTGATGACTTGAAATCTAAGCTTGACATGGCTTACGGGAGCATCACTCAACACCAGGAAACGGAGAGGACTCTGATGAAGGTGGCAGAATATTTCAAGACCTTACTCAAAATGATTACGCTAAATATGCGGTCTCACACCACCGCAACCAAGAGCCTAAGGGGATCTCTTGAGGGAGCCCTTAGCTCTTCGTACTATTTTTTTTCCCATGTGTCTTAATTGAATGGTGTGTTTGTATATTTTTCAGTTTATTTTCGTGGATTACTTCAAAGCATGACTTTAACTGTTATCTTGGATAACAGAGGCTTTTGCATGAGGATGTTAATATTGCCCGAAGAGCAGCAAAGATTCTTGTGTGAGGAACCAACATCTGTAATCGCCTAGAGCAGCAAAAAGGATTTCTCTATGAGGGTCCAACATATGCAATTACCTCAAAGGGTGGTAAGGAATTATCCGCGAGGGTCCAACATATATGGTCACCTCACATTTCTATAAAATTTCTCTCGCTCCTCCATCCACTGCAAATAAAGCAATAACAATCCCAATTTATATAATAAAGTGAGAGGCCTCATTAAAAACCCCGACGCCATGTTGGCAACACAGAGGAAAAAAATACTCTCCACAAAAACGAATAGTGTCACAAATTTATCGTTATGAGTAGAAAGAGATTGTAACTCACCTAAATAAGATAAAATAGTAAATGAAACTAAATTAAACAAGGCTTAATGCCTTAACAATTATCATTATTGAAAAAAAAAGAAGGTCATTTCATGTCTCCTTCATGTCCACCTAGCATGGAGCGTAACACACCGCATCCACGAGAGCTTCATTGAGTAGTTTGACCTCCAACTTCTTGCCAACAATGTTTACACCTACAATCTTGACCTTCTTCAGCTTCAAGCTCTTAAGTAACATTTTCTGGCTATCTCTTGGATTCCATAGATAACCCTAACTCACCAATCTAGGATTTGCTACATAATGCATAAATATAACGTGGGTAGAGCGTCTCCTAGATGGTTAAAAGTAGAGCACCATGTAATCATGTTATATTAGGTGGACGCATCAATGATAAGTACCTTAATTTTTCCTGGAATTTTCTTCTGCTCAAAGGTGGTCTTCAATTTTATATAACTTTTCACATGCACTTGTTTTCCCAAATCTTACAAATAATCCTTGAAAGGGCTTGAGGTCATCTAAGTCCATGTAAAACCTCTCAAACACGTCCCAATAAATAATGACTACATAACTTCCTTATTCAATCAGGACCATCTTAATCTCTTAATTATTACATATCACAATGATGACCTTGGGATCATTATTATGTGGGTGGATGTCTGCATCATTCTTCTTGGAAGAGGCAATCTTCATTTATGAGGCTTATAGCTCAAACACGTCAGAGCAAGTGGGTGAGCCTTCTATGGTTAGGATCCAGCGAGTGTATCTTCTGCGAGCGGAACCAGTCTTTCTGCCTCTGGTGAAGCCTCAAGCAATGGTATTAAGAGTGTATTGTACACCTTTGTTGTTGCCTCCCTTGCTTAGTTCCTTTTCCTTATTGTATTCGAAACTTCCTGAGGCTTTTTGTCCCTAAGTTTTAGATCTTTCTGACCTTTGGGAGGAATCACCATTTACATACTTCTTTAAGTGGCCCTCTTGGATCAAACACTTGTCTACTTCTTGAGTTAGTAACAATCTTCAATGTGATTCCCTTTGACCTTATGGAGCTTGCACCATTATATAGGATTGGTCATTATGATATTTGAATTTGGATCCGACAGTTGAGGGATGTCATGCATGTGGAGGACCTCTCGCCATATCTGCTCATGACGAATGTTTAGAGGCGTGAATCTCTCGGTGGACATTCCACTTTGCTTGAACACCGTCTTATATCTAATGAGAAATGTGTAATGAATCATTTATGACTGTTATGAGCTGTCAGTATTGAAAGTGCATTCTTTCATATCCTTGGCCTTCTTTTCAACATTGTTTTCCCCGCCCTTTATATAACACTCTACATGTATCACCACTTCTGCCCAGGACCCTGCTGGCCTTTGGGTGAGGGATTTGTTGAAGTCTTTGAACATGTGGTTCCAGATACAAGATGAGAGGTGAGTTGAGGAGGTTTAAAAAAATGATGATTTAAAACAAAATCATTTTCCAAATCAAATTTGAAAACATTTTCTAAAAAACATTTGGATATGCATCGAAAAATAAAAATAATGAAAATGTGTAAAAAAATAAAAGAGTTAAGGGAAGAGAGATAACATAACCAATTTATAGAGGTTCGGTCTTTAAAAAGTGACCAACTCCTTTCCCCAAGAATTGATCTTGAGAGTATCCGATAATGCTTAAGTGCTTTTAGAAGGTTAAGCTCATGAACCCCTTTATACAAGGAAAAATGAAGTTTCAAGTAAACTTCCAACCAAAACAACTCACTGAGGAATGAAGTGGTTAGTTTTCACACCAAACAATGAATAGAGCTTTTAGCTGTTAGTGTCTAAGCTAAACTAAGATTTTGCACATGCTGATCTCGAACCAAGTTGGAGTTTTGAATTGGTTGTTTTCTGAATCAAATCGAGGTTTCTTACAGGGCTGACCATTAACCAAACTGATATTTTATATAGTCTTTATCTCGAAAGGACTGAGATTTTGTACAGGGCTAGGCTCAAGAACTGATGTAAAGGTTTTTCTTTGGTTATTCTTCACGAACCCAAAAGGATAGCTTTTCCTTTAAGTGAGGTGGCTTACGAACCAAACAAAGACTAACAATAATCCCCATAAGAGCTTTTACACAAGTTTAGCTCCACACCTAAACAATTACTTTATATGGAAGAATAATTTACTCAAGAGGAAAAATAACTCTTGGTAAATTTATATAATGCCCTTTCCTATAACAACTTCCTCACTAAACTCAAGAGCGTTTCTCAAAGTGTTATGGCTAAAAACGTGTGAGAGAAAGAAAAGTATTTTAGAGAGAGATGAGAGAGAGAGGAATGTGAGCAATCTCACATTTTCTGGATGAAATGAAATGAATGGGGATTCATCTGTTTATAGGTCAAAATATGGTTAAGTTTAGAAAACAATACATGGGCAAAATTAATTACCTAATCGATTAGGAACATGCAATAATCGACTATTGTTGCTAAAATTGGAAGGTTTTGATAGATATCCATTATCATTCATTAAGGCACTTTCATAATCAATTATGGACTTGTTTCACCTTCATGTAAATTATTAGGCAGTTCAAAAACTTGTCCTAATCATTGTGACAGTTTCTAATTCATCTTGCTAGGTTCCAAAAACTTTTTTAGTGGTCTTATGTGGAAAAAGAATCTTCAAAAATACTTTTAATTGTGTGTATGTGCTTGCATGTATGTGATTTAGCCATATTACTTACGAAAATGTCCTTGTGTTTTTACAAAACATTGATCACTCAACTAGACGTGATCATGTGAGCTTTCAAAATTCCTCTCTTTCACACTCTGAAACTTCAAGTCCTTTTATTAAATATATCAATCATATAAGCACTTCACTTGTGTTTTTTTATGGGTGAGGCTTGAGATATCTTCAAGTCAGATGCCATCATTAGAGGATATTACTGGTGATCATAAACCTTAATTCTTTAGCTTGATTTGGAGGAAAATATTGATCAAACACTTTGTGCATATTTAACCACTAGCTTTAGTATTTGCTTGTCTTCATGTGTTGTTGTCGTACAAGACACTTTAAAAGTTGTTATG
>CAWUDS030004386.1:0-93401 GCA_963859935.3 Lathyrus sativus | reverse complement strand
TCCAGATCATTGCAAGCATTGGATCTGAAGAATTCAGCACCTGTTTTCATCATCAAACCAGGTTGGTAATCCTATCGAATTAGCATGATTTAGTTAGCATGTTAGAGAATTATTAGGTTAGAATTGTTAGGTTAGGTTAGAGGATCATTTCCATAAAGTTTGAGAAGATTTCATGGATGCTGCCATTGGAGTGCAAGAACTGTTGTGGTTTAGAACTCTTAGATTAATACATGATAATATTCACTAGATAGCTTAAAATGATCAGCATGGCGTGTGGATTGTATTAGTGTAATAGTTGGCAAGAATTGGCAAGATGGATATCAGTGCAAAATGGTGGAATCAGAATCTTCTACCTATCGGGTTTGATGCTTGAGTGAGTTTTAGGGGAAAATAATACCATGGCTGTGTAGAGGGAAGGATGTAGATCATTTTTGATCTTTACATCGTGAGATTTCATCAAGGTATGAGGGAGCACGATGGACTGGAAAGTTCATGCATGAATATGGAATTTCTGAAACCCTAGAACTATTTGGAGAAGACGATCTCCTGGCCATTGGATTAGTCTAATTTCATTGACTCTGAAGTTGATCGTAGGGCTGTCATTTAAACTTGAGAAACGGAGGGAAATTCCAAAGGTGAAACGATGCGTTTCACTTAAAACTCAACCCTGGGCTCAGCAAATGTTGCTTTTCACACCCCCTCAACTCAGGCCCAATGTGTTTTCAACTAGATTTTCTGCTAATTGCACTGTTTTCTTTTTTTCTTTTTTTTGTATTTTCTGAGCATGCATTGGGCCCAGACACGCTTTGCTATGCGCCCCCCCCCCCCCCCCAGTCTGGGCCCATTCTCTTGTTTTAACTAGAATAATTGATAACTGCACCTCCTAACCCAATTAATTCATTTTAATTTTACTTAATTCATTTTATTTCTTTGAAAAATCATAACAAAATGAAAAATGCTTATTTTTTAGTGGTTGTTTTTGCATTAGGTTCATATTTCTGTTAAGAAAATTAAGAAATAATAAAATTCCAATTTAATTTTGTTTTAGAATTTTTAGCATATTTTTCTTTTAAATAGCTTTTTAAAGTGGTTTAATTTGATTCATGATATTGTTAATTTTAGTTTAACTAGATGCTTTAATATTTTTGACCCATTCTTTTTAGGTTGATTAGCTTAGAACTTTAGCTTGTACATAAAATTTAATTCATGATTTTAGATTAAAATTTTAGATGATTTGTTTAGGTGTGATTCGAAGAACCAAAACTAGGGTTTAGGTGTGGCATAGGTGTAATAGATCATTTCTTTTAGGAGTTGTAGATTGAATTTTTGGGGTATGGGACTATAGGGGTATTATGGGTAGATAATAGATCCCTTAGAAATTACTAGGTTCCCCTATTTTACTATTACTATTAGTATACTGCTTGTATTTGCTTGACTGTGTGGTGTGCCCTCTCTAGGGTTATTTCATTTTACTGTGTGGGGTATTGGGCTTGTTTGGGGCTTAGGGGTCTGAGTTGAAGACTTTGATGATGAAGGCCATTGGAGATCAAAGAAGAATGAAGGCCAACTTCCAGAGTTGATGAGGAGTATCTCTTGCTGGCAGCTGTTGAAGGTTGTAGGGTCTAGGAGTTAGGCAGAGCCCCAGAGTAGGAAACTTGATTCACAAACATGGAAGGTCTTGTTTGCCTCCATCCTTTCTCTATGATTCAAAGTCTCTTTTAAATATCCACCTCCTTCCTTTGGAAGGATTAGTGAATGTATTTAAAAGATAGAACTTTTGAGAGAAAATTGTTTGTATCATGTTAACAGTCAGTGAGCCACCCTTGGTAGGCAATTGGCTGTTTAACATCCATTTCATCTTGTTGACTAATATTCATCTTGGAGATTGAGACTTGAAGAAAAGCCATTGCAGACTGATGATAAGGATCTTGCTTGAAGGATTGAAGATGAAGACTGGTGTTGACTTTAGGACTGATGCTGATGAAGACTGTTGTTGCTGTTTCTTTTAGCTGTTTAATTTTTGATGTATTGTCTGAATTTCGCTGACTGTATTGTTTGCCATTTAACCTGTTAGGTTGAAAGCGAATTTTGTTTGCTTTTGCCTGTTGTTTTCTAGGTTCGAGGTTGAGTGGGACTCCCTTGCCTCGCTTGTATTGCTGCATCCATGCATTTTACTGCTTTATTGTATATATGCTATTGTTTCTGTTTCCGTTTATCCCTTAGGATCTCTGTTTCTCTCTGCGCAAGAGAGGAGCATGATAGACATTAGGTCTTAACCCATGCATGATAACATTAGGTTAGTTTGATTCCCTTTTAAACCATAGGTTAGAGTTCTGTCTCTTCTTTCTCAAAACAAACAGAAAAACACAATAAGATTTCAAACAACAATAAAAGACACTTCTTCCGTAAAAGAATGTGAACTCATCAAAACGTCATTTTTGTCCGCTTGGACTGTTAATCAGAAAAACCCTTTTTCAGAAGGAATAAAAGCAATCAAGACAGACTTGTGTCTTCCGTAGCCCGAACTACGTTTGCTCTGATCTTTCATGCTGTATGAAAGTACGTAGGCATAGGATGCGATATCCTAGCGAGCAACCTTCCCCTCCTTTCCAGTAGGTAGGCGAATTACGTTGACTCTGATTTCTCGTTCCAGGCGGGAATACGTAGGCATAAAGTGCGATACTTTGCCGAGTCATTTTATTTTCTTTTAACCCCTGACCTGTAGCGTAGATAGAAATAACAATCCATACCCGAAAACAAGCGTGGATCCCGTCGAGTACGACAGACGTGAGGGGTGTTAATACCTTCCCCTTGCGTAACCGACTCCCGAATCCAGGATTTGGTTGCGATGACCATTCCTTCCCCCGTTTTGTGGTAGGTTTACCTCGAGCGTTTCCTTTCCCTCCGTTGGGATAAATAACGCGCGGTGGCGACTCTTCTGTTCAGCCGGCGCCGATTTTCGCAGTAGCGACAGCTGGCGACTCTGTTGGGGATCCAACGTCCCCTGGCTGCTAGGACTGCGATAGTTCCTTATGCATTTGAGATCCAACGTCCCTTAAGCGAGTCAATCCTAGCGCTTGTTTTCCCGTCGAGGATTTTGTATGGATTTATATTTCTGTATTTTACTATCAGCATTATATTATTGATATTATTGTTGTATTGGGGTGTGATGGGTGTTCTATGATTGAGAGATAAGCCGGACCTGGGCTTGAGTGCACCTAGAATTAGAGTAGAAAGTAGTGTGCGCGTGCCGACTTTGCTTGCATTAGTGTCCCACGAAATCTACACTCGGACGAGGTTCTTCTGGTTGACTTCTTTTTCTACCCTTTGGGTCGAAGGGGTTGTTGGTCAGCTGAATTGTCGACTCCGGGAACCGATCATTTGGAAGTTGGCTAAGTGAGGCCTCTTCAGGAATTGATGATGCCACTCTTTCTGGGAATCGTATCATCAACCCTGAAAGTCTGTGACGCCGACGACCGCATAGGATGCCATACCATTGTCAGTTACTAGGACACCTACCTGTGAGAGGGTTTGGGGTTATGCAGGTAACTAGACCTTCAGATACCGGTTTGTTTCTTGATCTGAGATTCTGGGTATTTATGGAGAGTTAATAGGTCTATCAGAGACCAGTTGGAGTTATGATATGGGGTCTATCAGAGACCAGTCAGAGTTATGTTGCGGGGTCTATCAGAGACCAGTGTTGGAGCTTTGTTTTGGGTCTATCCGAGACCAGGGTTTGAGGAATTCTGGAGGGTCTATCTGAGACTTTTGATATGGTTCAGGCTCCTTCGCTATGGCATTTAGTCCCTGTTGCATGTATTTGCATTGCATTGTTTGCATACCCATTATCATTGCATCCCATTAACGTGTGTCTGTGTTGCAGGTGCATTTGCATATTCCCTGGTTCTAGTGCCCGAACTTCTGAGTATTGATTATGGCTGGATTGAGGAAGACAGTTGCGTATAAGTTGCCTACACCTGACATTACTCCCTTACTTGGCCTAATGTCCCTTGCTGATGAGGAGGTTAGGAGAAGTTTCAGGATGAGTGATGGAAGATTGCTGAGATTAGTCTGCAAGCCAACTGCTGTTGAGATGAATGGGCTGTACACCTTGATGCAATTCTATGACCCTGCATTGAGATGTTTCACGTTTGCTGACTTTATTTTGGGGCCTACCATTGAAGAGTATGTAGAGTTTACTGAGCTACCAGTACATAACAAGGTTCCCTTTATTCACTCTGCCGCTGAGCCCAAGCTGGAGGACTTAGCTAAGGCCTTGCACATGAACGCTGCTGAGCTATTAGTGACTTCTTGGCTAGGGGTTCCAGGTTTCTCCCTCGATTTTCTGGTTGGCAAAGCTCAAGAGTATGCCAAGAACGGGTGCTGGATAGTCTTTAATGCTATCTTGGCTCTATGCATCTACGGAATTGTGCTGTTTCCCAACTTACCCAATTTTGTGGACTTGGACGCTTTCCATCTGTTCGCTGCTGGCAACCCGGTGCCCACTTTGATTGGAGACTTCTATCATTCATTGCACTACAAAAATGAAAACAGAAGGGGAAAGACTGTTTACTGTTGTGCGCCGCTGTTGAACATGTGGTTTAAGAGCCATCTTCCCGTGAAGGGACCTTTTGTGGATAGTGCAACTACAGCTAGCTGGCTAGAGCGCATGATGAGGCTATCTTCTGAAGACATTGAGTGGTTTGACCGAGACTTGCTGGGGTCTGAGCTTATTTTCAGTTGTTCTGGGTATCCTAATGTTCCGTTGATAGGAAGGAAAGGGTGTATCAATTACAACCCATCTCTGTTTGTCCGCCAGTTTGGATACGCGCTGAAGAACCCACCAAAGGAGGAAGAAGTACAGGAATCTCTGTACTTCACCGGTGATTTGAAGGGAGAGTTACTAGCCAAGCTTCAGCATGCATGGATGCGTATCAACAGAAGAGGGAAGCCACTGTTAGGGAAGAATGATTGTCAGGCTTATGCACCCTACAAAGTTTGGATCCAAGAGAGAGCAAGTAAGTTGCTGATGCCATTTCCAGCTGCACCAGTCCCTGTTCATATTCCAGTGGAAGAACCAACCACTGTTACTAGGGAGGTCTACGAGCAAGTTGTTAAAGAAAAGGAAGCCTTGATGAAGATCAATGAGGGGTTAGAAAAGGAGCTGGCTCAGATACGTAGTGAGAAGAACAAGGATGTGCATGCTTTCCAACAGCAGATCGAGCTAGTAAACAGGCTAGGCGCTGAGTTGACTGAAGAGAAAAAGAAGCGTGAACGTCTGGGGCAAGAGTTCAGAAGCTCTCATGACATGCTGGAGTCCAAAAAGAAAGCACTCGATGCCGCTCACCGGGAAATCTCTTCTTGTAACAAGACATGGAATGCTACGCTAACCAACAACAAAAAGAGGGAAGATAAATTGGAGCAGCAAATTTCTAAACTCGCAGAGCAGTTGAAGGCTAGCATTAAGAAGTACGAAGAAGAGGTGATGACCCGATATAGTCTCCAAAATGCATTGAACAAGGCCATCGAAGGCAGGAATAAAGCCGTGTCTCAGAAGCGGAAGCTAGAGGATCGCTTCGGAGAAGGGGCATGGGAAGAAACCGCTGGTGACGTGCGACGTGTTCTCAAGAGAAGAAACCAGCTTGTCGAGGGTCTGCTTACCCGACCAAGTCATCCAGAGACTAAGAAGTTGTTAGAGGAATACCAGGCATATGGGAGTACTTGATCGTTTCATGTATTAATATGTATGCTTTATTTGCATAGTGCTGACCATCACCAGGATTGTTGGTTGAGGTCATGCCTTCTTATTGCACTCAGTGATTTTGTATTCTTGGCTTAATGGATTTCTCTGCAATATATGAGGCTTTCTATGATTCGGCTCTGATCACCGTATTTCCAGCACTGTCACTGCACTGGCACATTCACACTAGAATCGGGGAATGATGTTCCCTAATGCACAAACACATATTGCATTGCATTCATATTCATATTGCATTACAGGTGATTACTGAATGGTATCTTATTGCTTGCACTGTACCAGGTCTTTTCAGGATTGAAGATCAGCGCCCGCACCGATACTCCACTCGTACCAACTGCCGAAGAATTATGGATCAAATGCAGAATGAGATGCAAGATATGCGTGAGAAGCTGGCGCTCTTCATGCAGACAATGGAGACCATTGCGAAAGGGCAGGAGAATTTGCAAGCTCTGGTGCAGCCCCTGTTGGTCAGAAATGCTGGGCATGGAAATGAGGATCATCAGTCTGTGCGAGTCGACATTGTTCATGGGGATGGTACTCCCACACCAGTGGCTCCACCTGTAGTCAACATACCTGCTGTCAATGTGAATAACGGCGCTGCTGCCAGGAACGGTAACGTTGGAATTGGGAACGAGACTGCTGTCCACAATGTTGGGCTTGGAGATGTTAACCTGGGTGATAATATGGGAGGCAATGGCTTCGGTAATGCTGGATTCGGGTTCAATGACCAGGGATTCGATAATACTGGGAAGTACGGTTTCAATGCTCAAGGCTTCGGGCAGGACGGGTTCGGTATGACTAATCAGGGTTATGGCGGATTCGGAAATGGAAATGGCGCTGGGTTAATGGCTTTTGGACCTGCTGGGGTTGCTCCGGGGTACGGCAACAGAGGGCGAGGCCCGATAATGAATCAGATTAGAGCTGGCCGTAACAATGGATACGATGGGTATGGAGCTGGGAATGGTAACTAGCAAGAAGACCAACAAGAGGACGCTTTCTCCGGTGGAGGTTTCGAAGGGCCGATGGATGACTCTCAGAGAATCAGAATGCTAGAGGAGCAGATGAGGGGGGTCGTGAATCAAAGTGCTGTCGGACTAGATATGTCAACAATGGGTCTGGTGCCCGGCTTGAGGGTGCCAATCAAATTCAAAGCTCCCACATTTGATAAGTATAAGGGGGACACCTGTCCAAAAGTGCACGTGCGGTCATATTACAGAAGGATGTCGGCGTATTCTAACGATGAGAGGATGCTAATGCATTTCTTTCAAGATAGCTTGTCAGGCCCTTCCCTCGAGTGGTATATGGGATTGGAACCAACTCATATAAAGACATGGAAGCAGCTGGCAGAAGCATTTGTAGCTCACTATAAGTATAACAACGACTTGGCACCCAACCGGGTCCAATTGCAAGGGTTGCCCCAGAAGAAGGGTGAGAGCTTCAAAGAGTATGCGCAGAGATGGCGCGACATGGCTGCTAGGGTCCATCCTCCTCTAGAGGACAAGGAAATGAATGACATGTTCATAGGAACATTCACCGGCATGTTTTATGACAAGTTGTTTCACACCTCTTTGGGCAGTTTCTCAGACTTAATCCTGATGGGAGAAAAGATTGAAAGCAACATTAAACAGGGAAGATTCCAAGCTGAGGAATCTACTGCATCTGGCAGTAACAGAAAGGCTTTTGGTGGGCGCCGTCAGGGCGATGCAAGCGCAGTGTTTGGGGGCCGAGGCCGAGGCCGGGGCAGAGGTCGAAACCAGTACAATCAGCCGCAGCAGGTGGCAAGCGTTACTATTCCATTTCAACAACAACAACAGCAACAACAGCCACAGCAGGGGGCACAGCCTACCCAACGCAGATTCCAGGGGGCAAACCAAGGAGGGTGTTTGAAAAGCCTCCTTCAACGTATGCAGATTTGCTACAGACGTTATTGGGTTTGAACTTGGTGGAGAAAAGAACTCTGGCACCAATAACAGGCACTCCTCCGTATGGTTATGATGCCAGTAGGCACTGTGAATTCCACTCCGGGGCTCCGGGCCACGATGTAGAGGGTTGCCATGCGTTCAAGCATGTAGTGCAGGATCTATTGGATAGTAAGGCTATCAATTTTGGAACGGCGGGTCCGAATATAGTGCAAAAGCCCATGCCCAACCATGGGGCAAACGCCATTTTGACAGAGGAGGGTTTGAATTTGATTATGAATGTCGACGATCTAAAGACACCGTTGTGCGAGATAAAGAGCAGGTTATTGCAGGGTGGTGTGTATCCAGGTTGTGACGAGTACTGCTTAGAGTGCTGGACCCTAGCTGGGGGTTGTGATGACTTAAAGAAGGGTATTCAGGCTTTAATAGATGGCGGCACACTGCAATTTGACAGAGCAGCAATTGAAGAACCTGCAGGGGTATTAGCAGACAAGCAAAGTGATGTGGCTACTGTGACGATTCCTCGGAAAACGATCACTATAACGGCACCGGCCCAGCGACCACCGATCACCATCACCAAGGCCGGACCAATCCCGTACGAGAGCACTAAGGCAGTCCCCTGGTCCTATGGGTTGGAAGTGTATTGTGATAGGGTGAAGATTGATGTTAATAAGCAGCCGGCTGAGACTATAGACAATGTTGTCGGTACCGGAGGTATGACAAGAAGTGGGAGGATCTTCATATCGCCTGAGGTAGAGGCTGAAAGGCTGGCGAAGGGAAAGGGAAAGATGATTGAGAATGTCCCAATGCAGGGAAACGAAAAAGCAACGGCATCGAAAGATGTGGAAGAGTTCATGTGCTTGATTCGTAAAAGTGATTATAAGATTGTTGATCATCTGCAATAGACGCCGTCAAAGATATCTATAATGTCGTTGCTATTGTGTTCTGAAGCTCACAGAAATGCATTGTTGAAAGTCCTGGATACTTCCTTCGTACCCTAAGATGTTTCCGTGAATCAGCTGGAGGGGGTGTTGGCGCATGTGAATGCAGGCCATAGCTTGGGCTTTACCGATTTTGATTTGACCCCGAAGGGGAGAGAGCACAATATGGCGTTGCACGTCTCTGTGGAGTGTAGAGGATCAGTCATGTCTCATGTACTGGTAGACACCGGATCGTCTTTGAACGTGCTGCCCAAGAAAGCGATGATGAAACTAGATGTCAGAGGAATCCTGTGCACGCCCAGTGACTTGGTAGTCAGGGCATTTGATGGTACGCGAAGGACAGTTTTTGGATCTATAACATTGCCTCTACAGGTGGGGCCAGAGGTTTTCGCAACTGAATTTTATATCATGGACATCCAGCCAGCATACAGCTGCCTTCTCGGACGACCCTGGATCCATGGTGCTGGGGCAGTCACGTCTACCTTGCATCAAAAGTTGAAATATATGGTAGGAGACAACGTGGTTACTGTATGCGGAGAAGAAGATATACTAGTCAGCCATCTGTCATCATTTAAGTATGTGGAGGTCGACGGCGAGATTCACGAAACACCCTGTCAGGCATTTGAAGGGTTGCGCATCAAAGATAAAGGTCCCGGGCCGAGTAAAGTGTCAGAGATAGCCGTCTCGTCGTATAAGGAAGCTCAAGCTCTAGTAGAGACTGGTGAGACAAAGGGCTGGGGCAAAGTGCTGGATATTCCTGTGAAGATGGACCGATTTGGGCTGGGATATCAACCGTCGTCATCAACACCTGTTGTGGGGGCACCCCGTTTCAGAGGACCAATAACCATCACTGCTAGTGGAGTATGTCACGAGACCATCAACGCTGCTTCAGAGTCTGACGAAGGAGACAGCGACTGTGATATGGACGCCTGGATTCAGCCGAGCGTGCCAGGACAGGGATTGTGCAATTGGTCTATTCAGGAGATTGTTCCCGTGACTCTTAAACAGTAATGCTTTGTTTTTTTAATTGTTGAACAATCTGGTGCCTTGCCCGGGGCATCATGATTTGCTTAGGGTCGTGCTGTTATGAACATTGCGTGTTTAATCATTAAATAAAAGGCGTTTTTTCATGTACAAATATTGCGCTCTCTGTTTTTTTCTTGTTTTGTGTTTACAATAAAAAGGCAACGTGGTTATTCGCTTTATACGCATTTTGAAGCATTTAACCATTCCTTTTGCAGGATAACACTTTCAGATGACATCATTGAACCACCTATGATTCGTCTCGACTTTGAGCACCCGATATTTCAGGCCGAAGAAGAGATTGTTGAAGATGGTGACGTACCTAAAGAATTGTCTTGGTTGGTGAAGCAAGAAGAACGAGTCATTCTGCCTCATGAGGAGGTCATCGAAATTATTAACCTGGGGTCGGAAGGGGTTGAAAAGAATATCCACATAGGAGTCGCGCTGCAGAACGACATCAAGCGAAGACTGGTTGAAATGCTCAGAGAGTATAGTGATGTGTTCGCTTGGTCGTATGAAGACATGCCGGGGCTTGACACAAATATGGTTGTGCACCGTCTGCCGTTGAAAGAAGAATACCCGCCGGTTAAGCAAAAGCTTCACAGAACTAGACCCGATATGGCAATGAAGATTAAAGAAGAGGTTCAAAAACAGTGGGATGCTGGTTTCCTGGCTGTGACAAAATATCCCTCATGGGTCGCTAACATTGTACCAGTACCAAAGAAAGACGGTAAAGTGAGAATGTGCGTAGATTACCGTGATTTAAATAAAGCGAGCCCGAAAGATGATTTTCCGCTTCCTCATATCGATGTGCTAGTTGACAACACTGCTCAATTCTCCGTATTCTCCTTCATGGATGGCTTCTCGGGCTATAATCAGATCAAAATGGCGCCAGAGGACATGGAGAAGACTACTTTCATAACGCCTTGGGGAACATTTTGTTATAAAGTGATGCCCTTCGGACTCAAGAATGCTGGGGCAACGTATCAGCGTGCAATGACGACTCTCTTTCATGATATGATGCATAAGGAGATCGAAGTTTATGTTGACGATATGATTGCCAAATCCCAGACGGAGGAAGAGCATTTGGTGAATCTGCTGAAGTTATTCAAAAGGCTTAGGAAGTTCAGGCTGAGACTGAACCCTAACAAGTGCACCTTCGGGGTGAGATCGGGTAAACTGCTGGGGTTTATCGTGAGTGAAAGAGGAATAGAGGTTAATCCTGCTAAAATAAAAGCAATACAAGAGATGCCGACGCCTAGAACAGAGAAAGAGGTGCGCGGGTTTTTAGGGAGGTTGAACTACATCGCTCGGTTCATATCTCACCTAACAGCTACGTGTGAACCATTATTCAAGCTGTTGAAAAAAGACCAGGCTGTAACGTGGAACGAAAATTGTCAAAAGGCGTTCGATAAAATAAAGCAGTATTTGCAGGAGCCTCCTATTTTGATACCCCCAGTGGTTGGGAGACCCTTGATTATGTATTTGACAGTTCTTGAGGGAAGTATGGGTTGTGTTCTCGGTCAACACGACGAGACAGGGAGAAAAGAGCATGCGATCTACTACTTGAGTAAGAAATTTACTGAATGTGAATCTCGATATTCAATGCTTGAAAAAACTTGTTGCGCGCTAGCCTGGGCCGCCAAGCGTTTGCGGCAATACATGCTGAATCATACAACCATGCTCATCTCGAAGATGGATCCTATCAAATATGTATTCGAAAAGCAGGTGTTATCAGGGAGAATTGCCCGTTGGCAGATGGTCTTGACTGAATACGACATCCAGTATGTCTCGCAGAAGGCTATAAAGGGGAGTGTACTGTCTGAGTACTTGGCAGAGCAGCCTATTGAAGATTACCAATCGATGAGGTTTGATTTTCCTGACGAGGATATCATGTACCTAAAGATGAAAGATTGTGAAGAGTCGTTGCCAGACGAAGGACCAGAATTGGGTTCCAAATGGAAGTTGATATTTGACGGAGCTGTGAATGCCTACGGTAGCGGAATAGGGGCAATCATCACTACTCCACACGGGTCGCACATCCCGTTTACTGCTCGATTGACCTTTCCAGTTACCAATAATGAAGCCGAATACGAAGCTTGCATCATGGGGCTTGAAGAAGCCATTGATTTGCGAATTAAAAATCTGGACGTATACGAAGACTCAGCTCTGGTGGTGAATCAAATAAAAGGGGAATGGGAGACACGTCAGCCCAATTTGATACCGTACATGAATTATGCGAGGAGATTGTTGCCTTTCTTAGACAAGGTTGAATTGCATCATGTACCGCGAGCGGAGAATCAGATGGCTGACGCCCTGGCCACTTTGTCTTCCATGTACAAAGTCAACTTCTGGAATGAGGCTCCCAGAATTATTATCTCTCGGCTTGACAGACCTGCCTTCGTGTTTGCCATTCACGAAGCATCTGACGATAAACCATGGTATTTTGATATCCTTAATTTCCTGAAGAACAAAGAGTATCCGGCTGGGGCATCCAGTCAAGATCAGAAGACTCTCAGGAGATTAGCAAGTAATTTCTATTTAAATCCGGATGGTGTCTTATACAGAAGAAATCACGATTTGGTGCTACTACGTTGCGTAGACGAAAAAGAGGCAAAGCTGCTCATGGAGGAAATACATGAGGGTACATTTGGTACACATGCTGGTGGGCATGCTATGACAAGGAAGTTGCTGCGGGCAGGTTATTTTTGGCTAACTATGGAAACTGACTGTTTCAAGTTTGCGAGGAAGTGCCACAAGTGCCAAATCTATGCTGATAAGATCCATGTGCCCCCGAGTCCTCTGAATGTGATGTCGTCACCATGGCCATTCTCGATGTGGGGAATCGATATGATTGGAAAGATCGAGCCGACAACTTCTAATGGACACCGGTTCATTCTAGTAGCAATTGATTACTTCACCAAGTGGGTGGAAGCGGCGTCGTACGCAAATGTGACCAAGCAGGTGGTAGCCAGATTCATCAAAAGAGATATCATTTGCAGATATGGAATCCCCGAGCGGATAATCACTGACAACGGTTCAAACCTGAATAATAAAATGATGAAGGAGCTCTGTCAGAATTTTAAGATCGAACATCACAACTCCTCCCCTTACCGACCCAAGATGAATGGCGCTGTGGAAGCGGCCAATAAGAATATAAAGAAGATCGTTTAGAAAATGGTGGTGACCTATAAGGACTGGCATGAGATGCTACCTTTTGCTTTGCACGGTTATCGTACGACGGTACGCACATCAACCGGGGCAACCCCGTTCTCGTTGGTATATGGAATGGAAGCAGTGCTACCGCTGGAAGTCGAGATTCCTTCGCTGAGAGTACTACGAGATGTCCAACTAGACGAGGCAGAATGGGTAAAAGACAGGTTGAACCAACTGAGTTTAATGGATGAGAAGAGGCTAGCTTCTCTAGCATACGGTCGTTTGTACCAGAGCCGAATGAAGAAAGCATATGATAAGAAGATACATCCTCGGAGCTTTCAGACGGGCGACCTTGTGCTGAAAAGGATTCTCCCGCCGCAGGCGGATCACAGGGGCAAGTGGACCCCCAACTACGAAGGGCCATACGTTGTCAGAAAAGTCTTTTCAGGAGGAGCTTTATTGTTGTCCACCATGGACGGTGAAGACTTTACGTTGCCTGTGAATTCGGACGCAGTTAAAAAATACTTTGCTTAAAATTGACCTGCTGGACAGAAAAAAGAGAGTCCAGGCAAAAATGGGGCATCCTGGCGAATCAAAAACAGAATGAAAGGTTCGGGAAAAAGTTAGGGATAAAAATGAAAAAATGTACACCCGCGAAGTTGAAAACCTACACTGGGCGGCTTCGGCAAAAAGGGGTATCCCGGTGAACTGAAAACCCGTAAAGGGCGGTTCACGCAAAAGTTAGGGATTTGAAAAGCAAATGACTGCGGTCCGAATTTGATACTGCATTGAGCTTTGGTGCGAGAGAATATACCCGAGGGGTCGATTATCAGATACAATCTCTTCGGAAGTATGGATACCGGGAAAGCATTAGAGTCGGGCGAGTCATAGGAGGATTAGTTCGTGATGTTCGTCTGCATCCCGTTGCCGACATGTGTACAAATTTGATTTGTCATTATATTTATGCTTCCTGTGCACACTTGTATATTTGTTGTGCGTAACTTCCTCTTTTCAGGAGTTACATCCCGTGTACAAAACTCCGTCCATTCAGGGGCCCAATCAATAAAACATGTTATTCAGTATTTGATGCTGGTTCTTTACTGTTTTGTGCATGATAAACGCCTAGGTTTAATGAAACTAGCAAGTACATAACGCCGCTGGCCCTTGCCAATAATTGCTAAAACTTTGAATTAACTGAAAATGATGTCACTAACGCTAACCTGAATAGATTTGGTTGCATAGACTTGTCTTGTATTGTTTGTGGTGTTGCAGGGTTCGTAGCCATATGAAACGGACGATCAAAAGATTGCAGTATGGACCAGAAGCTCGTAACGAAAGACTCGCTCCCCACGCAGGTCGTGCTTCCAAGATAACAACGTCCCTTACTGAGGAAGGATCGAATCCCCCAGCTAGTCGTAGCTTATCCGAAGGACATTCTCCAGCAAAGTCGTTTATCCTTAGCAGAGTTTGGCGATTCCAAGATTATAGGCAGTATTCAGACAGTGCGGTGTCCCCCAGAAGGATTCCCCTATCTCAAGCAGAGTGGTTTAGCTTCAGAAGATTAACATTTCCAACTCGTGAGCTGTACTCAGGCAGTCTACCCTTTCCAGTAGGGTCATTTACTCTCCCCCAGCGGAGTCAGTTGATTTTCCCCAAGAGAATTGGTTCGTCCTCAGCGGAGATCTCTTTCCTGCTAGTGTTTTCCTGCCTCCCAGTGGAACCCGAAGATTAAGACTCTCCCCAGCAGAGTTGGTTGGGCGCCCTGGCATTTATTTTGTCAGCATACCGTGTGATATCCATTCATTCCCCAGCAGAAGTCCAATCATACCGGGCTCATCTGCTATTCCCCAGCAGAGCTATTCCCCAGCAGGGTTGACTTCACTCTTCCAGCATTTAGTTTGTTGGAATAATTTTGTAGCACCTGGCTATCCCCAGCGGAGTCGGCGTTGTTTTCAGCATTTATTTTGCTGAGGCAGTTTCTGTATCCCAGCAGTTCGAGTCTGCATTTGCCTCGGCATTTTCGCTACTGCGAAAATCGGCGCCGGCTGAACAGAAGAGTCGCCACCGTGTGTTATTTATCCCACAGGAGGGAAAGGAAACGCTCAGAGTAAACCTCGCGCAAAGACGGGAAAGGAATGGTCATCGCAACCAAAACCTGGATTCGGGAGTCGGTTACGCAAGGGGAAGGTATTAGCACCCCTCACGTCCGTCGTACTCGACGGTATCCACGCTTGTTTTCGGGTATGGATTTTTATTCTATCTACTCTACAGGTCAGGGGTTAAAAAGAAAATAAAATGACTCGGCAAAGTATCGCACTTTATGCCTACGTATTCCCGTCTGGAACGAGAAATCAGAGTCAACGTAGTTCGCCTACCTACGGGAAAGGAGGGGAAGGTTGCTCGCTAGGATATCGCATCCTATGCCTACGTACTTTCATACAGCATGAAAGATCAGAGCAAACGTAGTTCGGGACACATACGACACAAGTCTGTCTTGATTGCTTTTATTCCTTCTGAAAAAGGGTTTTCTGATTACTGGTCCAAGCGGACAAAAATGACGTTTTGATGAGTTCACATTCTTTTACGGAAGAAGTGTCTTTTATTGTGTTTGAAATCTTTATTGTGTTTTTCTGTTTGTTTTGAGAAAAGAAGAGACAGAACTCTAACTTACGGTTGCGAAGGGAATCAAACTAACCTAATGTTATCATGCATGGGTTAAGACCTAATGTCTATCATGCTCCTCTCTTGCACAGAGAGAAACAGAGATCCTAAGGGAATAGACGGAAACAGAAACAATAGCAGATATATACGATAAAGCAGTAAAATGCATGGATGCAACAATACAAGCGAGGCAAGGGAGTCCCACTCAACCTCGAACCTAGAAAACAATAGGCAAAAGTGAACAGGATTCACTTTCAACCTAACAGGTTAAACAGCAAACAATACAGTCAGGGAAATTCAATCAATACATCAAAAATCAAAAACAACAAAAATAAACAGCCACAGCAGCTCTGCATCAACATCTGTCTTCAAATCATCTCCAAACAGCTACAAGCTTCAGCAAGCATCAATCTCCATCTCCACAGCCTTCAAGCATGGTCTTTGTCATCAATCTCCCATCTGCAATGGCTTTTCTCCAAGCCTCAATCTCCAAGCTGAGGAAGCAATCACAAGAGTGAACTGGGTGTTAAGCAATTAGTTGACCACCAAGGGTGGCAAACAGACTGCTAACAACACATAGAATATCTCTCTCAAGAGTTCTATCTCTTAGACACTATCACCAAGCCTTCCAAAGGAAGGGGGTGAGTGTCTTAGAGAGACTCTGCATCACAGAGAGGAATGGAGGCAATCAAGACCTTCCATGTTTATGAATCAAGTTTACTACTCTAGAGCTCTGCCTAGCTCCTAAACCCTATAGCCTTCAACAGCTGCCAGCAAAGGATGCTCCTCATCAACTCTGGAAGTTGGTCTTCAATCTCTTGATCTACAAATGGGCTTCATCTTCTCAGGTCTTCAGCTCTCCCAATCCCCAAGCAAACCCAATACCCCACACAGACAAACGAAAATAACCCTAGAGAGGGCACACCACACAGTCAAACAGATATAAGCAGTATACTAATAGCAGTAGGGGAATCCTAATATTTTCTAAGGGATCTATTAGCTACCCATAATCCCTATAGTCCCATACCCCAAAGATTCAATCTACAACTCATGAAAGAAATGATTTAATTCTCCTATGTTATCTCCTAAACCCTAGTTTTGATCATGCTAATCACACCGAAACAAATCACCTAAAATTAAGTCCTAAAAATATGAACTAAATTTCATATACAAGATAAAGGTCTAAGCTAATCAACCTAAAAAGAATGGATCAAAAATGTTAAAGCATCTAATCAAACCAAAATTAACAAATTCATGCACTAAACTAAACATCATTTAATCCTATTTAAAAGAAAAATATGCCAAAAATATGAAAATAAAATGAAATATTAATTTTTTTGTGTGATATTTTTCTTGACAAAATTATGAGCATTATGCAAAAACAACCAATTAAAATCATGCATTTTCCAATTTTTTATGATTTTTTTAAAGAAATGAAATGAATTAAGAAAAAATTAAAAGGAATTAAATTGGCTGAGGGGTGCATCAAGTAATGAATTCTAGTTAAAACAACAAAATGGGCCCAGACTGGGGGCGCGCATAGCAAGCGCGTCTGGGCCCAATGCACTCAGAAACTATAACAAAAATTAAAAAAAAACAATAAACGGTGCGAATAGTAAAGATTTAGTTCATTTTAGGTTTGGGCCTGAAGATAGGGGGTGTTATTAGTAACTGAAACCAAAGCCCAGTCAGAAAAATAAGTGAAACGGTGCGTTTAGCCTTTAGGATCTCCCTCCGTTTTCATTTAAACCACGGCCGTTGGATTGGTCTCAGAGTCAAGGTTAAACAAGCAATCGTGTGGCCCTCGCTTCGTCTTCAACCTTAGAAACCCTAGGGTTTCAGAAAATTTCCCTCCATACACGCACCTTCCATCTCCTTGTTCTCTCTCCATTCACCATGAAATCACACGATACAAAAAGCAAAAACGATCCATTTTCTTCCCTCTACACAGCCATATCATCAGCTCCTTCTAAAACTCAACCAATAACCAAACCCGATGAGTGCAACATTCAGATTCCACCATTATCACCTGCTATCAACCATCTCAATTCTTTCTAATTCTTGCCCTAACATAATCTACATCTTTCCCTAATCATTCTAAGCTATTAACCTAAGATTATCTTGCATTATCCTTGAAGTTCTAAGCTCCAACAGTTTTGGTACACCATTGTTAACCTTCATGAAACTTCCTCAAACTCACCAAAATCAATCATCTAACCTATCCTAACAGTTCTATGCTAACAATTCTCTATAATTCTAACTAAATCAATCAAATCGAATGGATTACCAACCTGGTGTAAATGGTGGAAACAGGTGCTGAATTCTATTGATCCAATGCTTGCAATGAGTGGAAATGGATCAGGGAACTTGATTATGAGTTCTGTATGCAATGAATCTTGTCCAAGCCTCTTGAATCTTGCAATTCCAACTTTCTTGCTCCTTGGATGATGGAAGTGGTTAGCACGAGTTCTTCTTCAGTTCTACCAAATTCTGATGGAAATGTGATCTATGGAAGATGTTGATGATGATCAGATCAAGAAAAATGGAAATTGATGGAGATTTGATGAAGTTTGAGAGGTTTTGCAAAAATGGAAGAATTGTGTATAACTTGTGTTTTGATCACAATGATTCACCAACCATGGCATGGAGTTACTTCATTCAATATATAGATGAGAATAGAAAGCCCTAGAAGCTTGGAGAAACTTCCCATGCACACTTTCCCTTGGATTTGGATTATGTAACTTCTTTTGTAAGTAACCAAGTATAACTCTCAAATCTTGAACCAAACTAAAAAATCCACTTTTTCCAATGTTCTTAAAACATTTTTTCCAATCAAAATGACCTATAATTTCACCCCATTTGGCCAAATTATGAAAAATCTCAAATTTAGGTCATTTTTTATTCATTAAATTCACCAATTTTGAAACCTTGAGCCATGAGCCTTTCCAATCTTTCATGGTCACTTTTCTAGACTCAAAATGTCATTTGGAGCAATTTTTATGTTGTGAAGTTTTCCATTTGAAGCCTCCTTGTATGGGTTTTCGGCATAGGCTTGAAATGACCTGTAATTCTCAGATGACCAAAATACCCTTTGCTTGCCAAGACCATAAGTAGAGTTCCACAAATCATATGAAGGCATACCATACCATTATAGAAAGCTAAGACAATGAGGAACAACTCTTATGTTGACCAGAAATTCATTTGAAATCTCCTTGAGGAGTAAAAGTAGCTTGGACGACAAGTAACTTACATAGACAAAATTTCAGATACCCCAGATGACCTGTAACTTGCAAGGACCATAACTTGAGTTCTATAAATCTCCTTTATATCTTCCACCACTCAAATTAAAGGTCTTGAGATCCTCTACAAGTTTCATGTTGACCAAGGATCCATTTTAAGCTTGCATTTTGACTTATCTTGCTTGGAAGTTTGTCCTAAATCAAGGGATTTTACACAGAAACCCTAATTTAGAAACTCCTTTTCTCCTTGATTTATCTTGATTTCTTCTTAGCATATAAGCATATCCTTCTCTACATGCCAAATGATGAACCCCGCATCTCTCCAATAGACCTCAATGCCTTTCAATCAGTCATTTGACTCAGGGTTGACCCAGGGTTGACCCAGATGAAGCCCTAGTTGACTGTCTTCAACTGCAACTCTTGTGATCATATCAATGACTTGTCTCCTTCTCCAACTGACTTTCTAAGTCTCTCATGATGTCCATATACTCTCCATGCTCAGCTCAATTCACAGCTCACAACTTCTTTGATGATCCTCAGATACCCCCAGATAGGAGATAGATTCACTGCTTGATCCAACTGACTTCTTAGCTTTCAATTTCTCTCTGAAGACTTGAATATGCTTGAATTAGAATAATAACCTCTTGATAGGCTTATAGAGATGAGAATAATACTTGGTCCCTTGTTGGATGACTTGCTATGTTATGCTATGCAAATGATTAGACTATGTACATGACTCTATATGCAAATGCTAATGCAATTGAAACATAAACCAAATGAAATAGGTTAGGCAAATTTTAGGGTGCAACAGCTGCCCCTATTCAAGCGACTTGGACCTGATTGGGTGAAGAGCAAACGGCCTTCAAACATTCGAGGTACGAGACGGTTGAATACTAAGAACCCGGAAATTTGCCAACCGCGGAAATAAACTGCACCACTACTTGGGGAACGACATTCATCAACTGAATCTAACTGTTACGGTAACCCACTAATCCATTAGCAACGTGCTGGGGATTATTTTCATCAGCCTGAAAAAGATTCTATCATCGTAAGGATAGAACTTTGCTTGTCCACGTTAGGACTCTATCTGCCGTCAACCTGGAAAAATCTCAGCAACTTTGCTGGGGATAATTCATCTGCATTGCATCAGAAATAAATCGTCCACGTTAGGAATCATCTCTTCTGTACATGTCCACGTCAGGACTAAACTCTTCCACGTCAGGAATAAACTTCGCCTAGATCTGTCCACGTCAGGACTAAATTCTTCCACGTAAGGAACACATCTTTTTTCTGAATCTGTCCACGTCAGGACTAAACTTTCCACGTAAGGAAACCATCTTCTTTCCATGTAAGGAATCACAATCTTATCTTGATCTGTCCACGTCAGGACTCCAATCTTTCCACGTAAGGAACACCTCTTTCTTCCACGTAAGGAATCACATCTTTTTTCCACGTAAGGAATCACATCTTTCCACGTAAGTGTCGCTACTGCGAAAATCGGCGCCGGCTGAACAGAAGAGTCGCCACCGTGCGTTATTTATCCCACGGGAGGGAAAGGAAACGCTCAGAGTAAACCTCGCACAACACGGGAAAGGTATGGTCATCGCAACCAAAACCGGGGTTCGGGAGTCGGTTACGCAAGGGGAAGGTATTAGCACCCCTCACGTCCGTCGTACTCGACGGGATCCACGCTTGTCTTCGGATATGGATTGTTATTCTATCTAAACTATAGGTCAAGGGTTAAAAAGAAAATAAAATGAAAATAAAAACGACTCGGCAAAGTATCGCACTTTATGCCTACGTATTCCCGCCTGGAACGAGAAATCAGAGTCAACGTAGTTCGCCTACCTACGGGAAAGGAGGGGAAGGTTGCTCGCTAGGATATCGCATCCTATGCCTACGTACTTCCACACAGCATGAAAGATCAGAGCAAACGTAGTTCGGGCCACGTACGACACAAGCTTGTCTTGGTTGATTTTATTCCTTCTGAAAAAAGGTTTTCTGATTAGCGGTCCAAGCGGACAAAAATGACGTTTTGGTGAGTTCACATTCTTTTACGGAAGAAGTGTCTTTTATTGTGTTTGAAATCTTTATGTGTTTTTCTGTTTGTTTTGAGAAAGAAAGAGACGGAACTCTAACCTACGGTTGCGAAAGGGAAACAAACTAACCTAACGTTATCATGCATGGGTTAAGACCTAGTGTCTATCATGCTCCTCTCTTGCACAGAGAGAAACAGAGATCCTACGGGATAGGCAGAAACAGAAACAATACCAGATATATACAGTAAAGCAGTAAAATGCATGGATGCAACAGTACAAGCGAGGCAAGGGAGTCCCACTCAACCTCGAACCTAGAAAACAATAGGCAAAAGTGAACAGGATTCACTTTCAACCCAACAGGGTAGACAGCAAACAATACAGTCCGGAAAACCAATCAATACATCAGAAATGAAATACAGTAATAAAACAAACAACTTCAGCAGCTCTGAATCAACATCTGGCTTCAAGTAATCTCCAATCAGTTACAGTCTTCAACAAGCATCAATCTCCATCTTCATGGCCTTTAGGCAAGGGCTTCGATCATCATTCTTCCATCTGCAATGGCTTTTCTTCAAGTTCAAACCTCCAGGATGAGGAATCAGTCACAAGAGTGAATTGGGTGTTAAGCAATCAGTTGACTACCAAGGGTGGTGAACAGACTGCTTCTAACACAAAAGACATTTTCTCTCAAGAGTTCTATCCCTTAGACCCTATCACCAAGCCTTCCAAAGGAAGGGGGTGAGTGTCTTAGAGAGACTCTGAATCACAGAGAAGAATGGATGCAGACAAGGCAATCCATGTTTGAGAAACAAACTTTCTAACCTAGAGCTCTGCCTAGCTCCTAAACCCTAGTCTCCTCAGCATCTGCTAACAAGAATCTTCTCTTCAACTCTGGAAGTTGATCTTCAATCTCTGGATCTCCAATGGTCTTCATCTTCTCAAGTCTTCAGCTCTCCTAAGTCCCCAGACAACCCCAATACCCAAGCAAGCAAGCAATAATCCCCAGAGGGCACACCACACCAGTCAATCATACACAGAGTATTAATAGCAGTAGGGAAGTCCTGACTTTTTCTCTAAGGGATCTAATAACTACCCATAGCCCCTATAGTCCCATAACTAATCTAGTTAAACCCTAAGTCCTAAGGGAAAGAATCAAACTTCCTAAGTCATCACCTAAAAACCCTAATTTGTTCATGTTGTTCAAACCTACACTAAGCACCTAAATTTAACTTCTAAAAAATGGGAACTAAATTGAATCTACAAGTTCAATGTCTAGTCTAAACAACCTAAAAAGAATGAACAAAAAATATTGAAGCATTTAATAGAACAAAAATTACTAAAACCATGTATGAAATGAAACCATTAAAAATGTCATTTATTTAGAAAATATGGGAAAAATATCAAATAAAAAATAAAATGCAATTTTTATTTTTTATAATTTTCTAGACATCCTAAAGAAAATAATGCAAAAAGAATGAATTAAAAATGATTATTTAGCTATTTATTATGAATTTTAGAAGATGCATAAAAAATTAAAGAAAATAAAAGAAAATGAAAGGAAATAAAATGGAGGGGGTGAGAATAGCAGGGAAATCACGTTCAAGGGATTGGGCTTGATAACATGGGGGGTGTGGATAGCGCTCTGAGCCCAACCCCCCAATTAATGAAACGCAGCGTTTCAATTCTTTTGAAGTTTCCCACCAAAACTCAGATTGAATGAGGGTCGTTCGATCCCTGGTCAAGTCAATATTCCCTCCAGATCCAAGGGCGCGTGGTTCATCTTCTTCCTCCCTTCGCCTAGGGTTTCAGTCCCCTCTTCCATGCATGAAAATTCCACTCGACCTTTCTCCATGATTTCTTGATGAAAACACAAAATTCCAAGCCCTAAAATATTCTATGAAACTCCAGTAATCCATGCCTAGTCTTAGTTTTCTCTAACTCTCACTACACACTCCAAACAGAGAGCTCGAACCTCAGAACACACCATGCTTGCCTGAGATCAAAGTTGCCATAATTCAAACCTAATGATCAACAGATGTTCTACACGCTTGCCTCATTATTCTATGCCTCACCACATTGATTATAACTCAATATACAGCTTGTTATCGAAGCCAACAGAAATGGTAACCTGTTATTGATCTCCATGAATCTATCCCTAAACCTCAAGAAATGATCCTCTAGGGTTTCTAAACAATATTATCTTAGCCACATGATCTCTAACAGCCAGAACAATGAGATTCGAAGAAATGTACATACCTTGCACTTGATAATGGTGGTGGTAGCTAGACCTCAATCCAACCCTTGATACTTGCTGAAAACACTCTCCAAGGGATGAATATGCTTCTGTTTGCAGTGATTTATGCTGAAAACTTGTGAATTATGCTATTCCATCCTTCATGCAAGTTGGAATGATGAAGTGGATATGTATGATCCTTGCTCAATTCATCCACTTCTTGGTGTGAATCCTAGGGTTTGAATGATGATGATGATGATCCAATTCAAAGATGTGAGAAATTTGGGAGATTTGTGAGAGTTTGAGGATCTTGTGCAAGAATAAGAAAATGGATGAAAATGGAGATTTTTGCCAAATGGGAGCACCAACCCTTGCATGATTCAGCTTGTATGAATATATAGGTTGCATTAGAACCTCCTAGAACATTGGAGAAATTTCCCCTTACACTTTCCCTTTCAATTTGGATTATGTTACTTTCAAATCAAGCAACCATGGATAACTCCCAAATTATGACCTAAACTCAAAATTCCACTTTATCCAATGTTTTTAGAATGCCTTTTCCATTCAAAATGACCTATAATTTTGCATCATTTGGCCAAGATATGAAAAATACCAATTTTTAAGCCATTTTCCTTCATTAAATTCACCAATTTTGAAATCTTGTGCCATGGACATTTCCAATCTCTCATGGTCACTTTTCTAGACTCAAAATGTCATTTGGAGCAAGTTTGATGTTGTAAGTTTTTTCATTTGAAGCTTCCTTGTATGGGTTTTGGGCATAGGTTAAAATGACCTGTAATTCACAAATGACCAAAATACCCTTTGCTTGCCAAGACCATAAGTTGAGCTCCACACATCATATGAGGGCATGCTATACCATTCTAGAAAGCTAAGACAATGAGGAACAATTCTTATGTTGACCATAAATTCACTTGAAATCTCCTTGAGGGGTAAAACTAGCTTGGAAGTCAAGTCACTTTCACAGACAAAATTTCAGATACCTCAGATGACCTGTAACTTGCAAGGACCATAACTTGAGTTCTATAAATCTCCTTGATGTCTTCCACCACTCAAATTAAAGGTCTTGAGATCCTCTACAAGTTTCATGTTGTCCAAGGATCCATTTGAAGCTAGCATTTTGACTTATCTTGCTTGGAAATTTGACCTAAACTAGGGGATTTTACACAGAAACCCTAATTTAGAAGCTCCTCTTCTCCTTGATTTCTCTTGAATTCTTCTTGGCATATCTCCATATCCTTCTTTATATGTCAAATGATGAACCCCACATATCTCCACTAGACTTGAGTGCCCCTTAAATCAGTCAATTGACCTAGGGTTGACCTAGGGTTGACCCAGATGAAACCCTAGTTGACTGCCTTCAGCTATAGCTCTTGTGCTCTCATCAATGACTTGTCTCCTTCTTTAAATGACTTTCTAAGTCTCTCATAATGTCTAGATACTCTCCATGCCTTCAACTCACAGCTCACAACCCTCTTGTTGACCCTCAGATACCCTCAGCTAGGAGATGGACTCAAGGCTTGATCTGCTGAACTCTTTGCTTTCAAATCCTTTCCTGATGACTTGAATGAGATTGAATTGGGATAATAACCTCTTGATAGGCTTCTAGAGATGAGAATAATGGTTGGTCCCCTGTTGAATGACTTGCTATGCTTATGCTATGCAGATGATTAGGCTATGTACATGACTCTATATGCAAATGCTAATGACATAAACCAAGTGAATAAGGTTGGGCAAATTTTAGGGTGCAACAGCTGCCCCTATTCAAGCGACTTGGACCCGATTGGGTGAAGAGCGAACGGGCCTTCAAACATTCGAGGTACGAGACGGTTGAATACTAAGAAACCCGGAAATTTGCCAACCGCAGAAATAAACTGCACCCCTGCTTGGGGAACGACATTCATCAGCTGAATTTAACTGTTACGGCAACCCACTGATCTCGTGCGACCGTGCTAGGGATTCTTCTCATCATCCTGAAAAAGATTGAATTATCGGAAACTTCGTCCTTTGCTTGTCCACGTCAGGACTCTATCTGCTGTCAACTCGGAAAAAACTTTAACAACTTTGCTGGGGACGGCTCGTCTGCCTTCTCGTCAGAGATAAATCGTCCACGTTAGGAATAAACTCTTCCACGTTAGGAATACCACCGTCCACGTTAGGACTCACCTTTCCACGTAAGGAATAACCGTTCCACGTTAGGAATAATATTGTCCACGTTAGGAATCAACTTTTGCTTTCCACGTAAGGAATCAATCTCTTTTCCACGTAAGGAATCACATTTTGATATGTCCACGTAAGGACTCATCTCTTTCCACGTAAGGAATACAATCTTCTTTGATCTGCCTGCGTAAGGACTCCAATTCTTTCCACGTAAGGAATCATCTCGATCTGTCCGCGTCAGGACTCCAATTTGATATGTCCACGTAAGGACTCAATCCTTCCACGTAAGGAATGAACTTCTTTTCCATCTGTCCGCGTCAGGACTAAACTTTCCACGTAAGGAATCAATCTCTTTTCCACGTAAGGAATCACCATTTTAATCTGCCCACGTAAGGACTCCCATCTTTTCACGTAAGGAATGAACTTGCTCTTCCACGTAAGGAACTGAAACCTCTTTTTCCACGTAAGGAATAGATTCGTCCACGTCAGGACCCATGTTTCGTCTTGATTTGTCCACGTAAGGACTACATCTTTTCTGCTGAGAAAATACATCTTGTCCCCGTCAGGACTCAGTTCTCCATTGATCCCAACTCACAAACTTCTTAGCACCGACGTGACAGCGACTTTGAGGCGGACTCTACTGGGGATATTTGGAAACCAAACTACCGGACGCCTGTTCTGATAACCGGCGGTGGCCTCTGAAATTCTGATTCATGGAACCCCTGATGACAACTGACTCTGCCTGGGAATAAAGAGAAACTTATCCTGATAACTCTGTGGGGAGTACGGCCGAAACTGACATTATCATTGGATGTCCCGTGCCGAGATCTTGAATGTTTGGTAGTTCATTTGAGCAAGAGCTCCCTCTACCTGAATTGCTAAAATACAGGAACTGTTTCAGCAAAATAAATGCTGAAGATAATGCCAACTCTGCTGGGGATAGCCAGATGCTACAGAATTATTCCAGCAAAATAAATGCTGGAAGGGTGAAGTCAACCCTGCTGGGAAATTGGGAGCTCAAACCAAACACCTTGTTGAGGTAACCCCCTGCTGGGGAATATAACCTTGCTGGGGAATAGCAGATGTGCATAGTATGATCGGACTTTCTGCTGGAGAGTGAATTGATATTACACAGTATCCCTGACAAAATAAATGACAGGAACCACCATCAACTCTGCTTGGGAGAGTCTTGATCTTCGAGTTCCGCTGGGAGGAAAGAACACTTGCTGAAAAGAGAACTCTGCTGGGGATAGGATGATTCTCTCGGGGTGAAATCCATTGACTCCGCTGGGGGAGAGTGCATGACCCTGTGGGGAAAGATGAACCTGTCTGAATACAGCCTTACGATCTTGGAATCGCCAAACGCTATTGAGGGTGAATAACTTTTCTGGAGCATGTCCTTTGGGTAAGCTACGGCTAGCTGGGGAATTCTATCCTTCTTCAGGAAGAACATGCATGACCTGCGTGGGGATCAAGTCTTTCGTTATCGCAACCTTTTGATCATCTTCCTCGTATGGTTATGAAACCTGCAACAACACAAACAAGACACGACAAGCCTATGCAATCAAATCAATTCAGGTTAGTGACGTTATTTTCAGTTAATCCAAAGCTTTAGCAACCATTGGCAAGGGCCGGTGACGTTATACACACGCTAGTTTCATCAAACTTAGGCGTTAATCCAGCACAAAACAGTAAAGAACAGTGTCGAGTATTGAATAACGTATTTTTATTGATTGGGCCCCTGAATGGGCGGAGTTTTTTGTACACGGGCTGTAACTCCTGAAATGAGGAAGCTACACAAAGCAAATATACAAGTACATAAGTATGCACAAGAAGCATAAATGTTGACAACTTAAATTTGTACACATGTCGGCAACGGGATGCAGATGAACACCACGAACTGATCCTCCCATGACTCGCTCGACCCTAATGCTTTTCCCGGTGTCCCCTCTTCTGAAGAGACTGTATCCGATAACTGGCTCCTCAAACGTATTCTCCCGCATTGATACTTATTGCAATTATCAAATTCGGACCGCAGTCATTTGCTTTTCAAATCCCTAACTTTTGCGTGAACCGCCCTTTACGGGTTTTCAGTTCACCGGGATACCCTTTTTTGCCGAAGCCGCCCAGTGTAGGTTTTCAACTTCGCGGGTGTACATTTTTTCCAATTTTATCCCTAACTTTTGCCCGAACCTTTCATTCTGTTTTCGGTTCGCCAGGATGCCCCATTTTTGCCTGGACTCTCTTTTTCTGTCCAGCGGGTCTATTTTAAGCAAAGTATTTTTTAACTGCGTCCGAATTTACAGGTGACACAAAGTCTTCTCCGTCCATGGTGGACAACAACAACGCTCCTCCTGAAAAGACTTTACTGACAACGTATGGCCCTTCGTAGTTGGGGGTCCACTTGCCCCTGTGATCTGCTTGCGGCGGGAGAATCCTTTTCAGCACAAGGTCGCCCGTCTGAAAGCTTCGCGGATGTATCTTCTTGTCGTACGCTTTCTTCATTCGGCTCTGGTACAAACGACCGTATGCTAGAGAAGCTAGCCTCTTCTCGTCCATTAAGCTCAGTTGGTTCAATCTATTCGTTACCCATTCTGCCTCGTCCAGCTGAACGTCTCGCAATACCCTCAGAGAAGGGATCTCAACTTCCAATGGTAATACCGCTTCCATTCCGTATACCAACGAGAACGGAGTTGCCCCGGTTGATGTGCGTACCGTCGTACGATAACCGTGCAAAGCAAAAGGTAGCATCTCATGCCAATCCTTATAGGTCACCACCATTTTCTGAACGATCTTCTTGATATTCTTATTGGCCGCCTCAACGGCGCCATTCATCTTGGGTCGGTAAGGGGAGGAGTTGTGATGTTCAATCTGGAAGTTCTGACAGAGTTCCTTCATCATTTTGTTGTTCAGGTTTGAACCGTTGTCCGTGATTATCCGCTCGGGGATCCCATATCGGCAAATGATATCTCTTTTGATAAATCTGGCCACCACTTGCTTCGTTACATTTGCGTATGACGCCGCTTCCACCCACTTGGTGAAATAATCGATTGCTACTAGGATGAACCGGTGCCCATTAGAAGCCGTCGGCTCGATCTTTCCAATCATATCGATTCCCCACATTGAAAATGGCCATGGAGATGACATCACATTTAGAGGACTCGGAGGCACGTGTATCTTGTCAGCATAGATTTGGCACTTGTGGCACTTCCTCGCGCACTTGAAACAATCAGTTTCCATCGTCAGCCAAAAGTAACCTGCCCTCAGCAGCTTTCTCGTCATAGCATGCCCCCCAGCATGCGTACCAAATGTACCTTCGTGAATTTCCTCCATGAGAAGCTTTTCCTCTTTCTCGTCTACACAACGCAACAACACCAAATCGTGGTTTCTTCTGTATAAGACGCCATCCGGGTTCAAATAGAAATTGCCTGCTAATCTCCTGAGAGTCTTCTGATCTTGACTGGATGCCCCAGCCGGATACTCTTTATTCTTCAGGAAATTAAGGATATCGAAATACCATGGTTTATCGTCAGATGCTTCATCAATAGCAAATACATAAGCTGGCCTGTCAAGCCGAGAAATAATGATTCGGGGAGCCTCATTCCAGAAGTTGACCTTGTACATGGAAGACAAAGTGGCGAGAGCGTCAGCCATTTGATTCTCTGCCTGCGGTACATGATGCAATTCAACCTTGTCGAAGAAAGGCAACAATCTCCTTGCATAATTCATGTAATGTATCAAATTGGGCTGACGTGTCTCCCATTCCCCTTTGATCTGATTCACCACCAGAGCTGAGTCTCCGTATACGTCTAGACGTTTGATTCGCAAATCAATGGCTTCTTCGAGCCCCATTATACAAGCTTCGTATTCGGCCTCATTATTGGTAACGACAAAGGTCAATCGGGCAGTAAACGGGATGTGCGACCCGTGTGGCGTGGTGATGATTGCCCCTATTCCGCTACCGTAAGCATTCACGGCTCCGTCAAATATCATCTTCCATTTGGACCCCAACTCTGGTCCCTCGTCTGGCAACGGCTCTTCACAATCTTTCATCTTTAGGTACATGATATCCTCGTCAGGAAAATCAAACCTCATCGATTGGTACTCTTCAATAGGCTGCTCCGCCAGATACTCAGACAGCACACTCCCCTTTATAGCCTTTTGCGAGACGTATTGAATATCATATTCAGTCAAGACCATCTGCCAACGGGCAATTCTACCTGACAACGCCTGCTTTTCAAATACATATTTGATAGGATCCATCTTCGAGATGAGCATGGTTGTATGATTCAGCATGTACTGCCTCAAACGCTTGGCGGCCCAGGCTAGCGCGCAACAAGTTTTTTCCAGCATTGAGTATCGAGATTCACAGTCTGTAAATTTCTTACTCAAGTAATAGATCGCATGCTCTTTTCTTCCTGTCTCGTCGTGTTGACCGAGAACGCAACCCATGCTTCCCTCAAGAACCGTCAAATACATTATCAAGGGTCTACCTGCCACTGGGGGTATTAGAATAGGAGGCTCCTGCAAATACTGCTTTATTTTATCGAACGCCTTTTGACAATTTTCGTTCCACGTCACAGCTTGATCTTTCTTCAACAGCTTGAATAATGGTTCACACGTGGCCGTTAGGTGAGATATGAACCGGGCAATGTAGTTCAACCTCCCCAAAAACCCGCGCACCTCTTTCTCTGTTTTAGGCGTCGGCATTTCTTGAATTGCTTTTATTTTAGCAGGATCAACCTCTATTCCTCTTTCGCTTACGATAAACCCCAGCAGCTTACCCGATCTCACCCCGAAGGTGCATTTATTAGGGTTCAGCCTTAGCCTGAACTTCCTAAGCCTTTTAAATAACTTCAGCAAATTCACCAGATGCTCTTCCTCCGTCTGGGATTTGGCAATCATATGGTCAACATAAACTTCGATCTCTTTATGCATCATGTCATGGAAAAGAGTCGTCATTGCGCGCTGATATGTTGCCCCAGCATTTTTCAAACCGAAGGGCATCACTTTGTAACAAAATGTTCCCCAAGGTGTTATAAAAGTAGTCTTCTCCATATCCTCTGGCGCCATTTTAATCTGATTATAGCCTGAAAAGCCATCCATGAAGGAGAATACAGAGTATTGAGCAGTATTATCAACTAACACGTCAATGTGAGTGTTGCACCCCAAAATTTGCCCTCACAATACAAGACTTTGTGTTCTAAGAAGGTTCACAAGGTTCACAAGTTCTCCAACAACTTGCATGAAGTTCATAAAGTCCACAAGCCACTTTATGAAGGTTCACAAGGTTCACAAGTCCCACAGTGCTTTCAATACCTTTCATGAGGTTCATGAAGTCCATAGGTTGCTTCTTGAAGGTTCACAAGGTTCACAAACTTCTCAACATCTACAAGACCTTTCATGAGGTTCATGAAGTCCATAGGTTGCTTCTTGAAGGTTCACAAGGTTCACAAGATTCACAATGTTTACAAAGCTTTCCTAAGGGTCATGAGGTCTACAAAGCCACTTCATGATGTTCACAAGGTTCACAAGCTTCACAATACCTCCCATGAGTATCACAAGATATCTTATGAAGATTCACAAGGTTCACAAAGTTCACAATTGGTCAGAAGAGTTGACAATTCCCTCAGACAATGCACCTCCTAAGCAGTGCATCCAAAACTAGGGTTTTGACTTTAATCAGGCTAAATGGACTTCCAAGACTTCAAGTGAGCTTCATAACATCTTATATGTGTATAAGAACCCCCATGTCAAGTTTCAAGACTTTTCTCAAAAGTTTGCTCAGTCAGATGATCAGATAAGTCAAAAGCAGTCAATGCAGTTAAAAAGTCAAACTGAGGTCAACTGTGGTCAAACCAAAGTCAAACTTCATGATTTTTTTTTGTGCCAACATCAAAGAGAGATTTGGTCCCAGGGGTATTTCGGTCATTTTACACAAATTCTACCAATTCCTTGAAGACGGGCTGTTATTAAAATTCTGAGGCATTTGATGCGTTATGGTTTTGAGGCATTTATCAATCACCAGTTCTGATCATATTGAGATTTGGCATTTGGTCAGTGGAGTTTAATTACGATTAGTTTTGCTGTTGATGCTGAAAATGTTGTGACCATGGTGCCCATATGAGTTTGGTTATGAAACAATTGGTTAACATTTTAATCGGATGATGAGATTAGGATCACAAATACCACTTGGAAATATTTATGTTTTATGCCTATGTTAATGAATTAAATACTTGTGGATTTATTCACATTTGTTTATATTTTTTAACTAAGAATAGAATATAAATAAATTCAAAACTTTGAGAATTTTATTTCATAAGTAATGCTATCATACAAGAATGGGGATGTTGCTTCATATTTTACAAAGTACTGTTACAAGGAAGTACATTAAAATTCTCAAATCCTAAGGGATTACATTAAAGCATCTATCCTAAATCCTAAAAGTATCTAAAGGTCTTCATGTTCGTATTTGAACTTCTCCATGAATCCTCAGCTAACCTGCACATCAAAAGAGAACAGAACAGAATAGGGAAAATGTTAGAAGTTGTTTGACACTCTCAGAACAATTGTCATCATCGAGTGCCGGGAGGGCACAACCGAAGTCGCATCCTACTCCCATTATCGATCCGTGCCATGGGCCTCATATCAGGTGATTATATTTGTTCTTATCATACGGGACAGCCGAGAAAGATGAAGAGTAAAAGAATTAGGGACTGATTCGATTTGCCAAAAGAGTTCATGCAACCTTGGATTCCAAATTAGAACACCATTCATCAAGTAAATAAGTTTTGGGGACATTATCAAGTAAATTCATGCTCAAGATGCCACCGTCAGAAGGAGGTTCGAATTAGGGGGCTGAAACTCGAAAGGAAGCATACCATCTGCATAAATTCACAAGACAACATCATTACCCCAATTTCCTAACAGAGTGTAAGGCCAAAGCTAACTGAGATGTATCAGAAAAATCCACAACAGAATATAGTTAACCAAAGCAAAAAACATATTGGGCTTAAAGCAATCCGCTTCTGAGAACAAATACAATCCAAAGTCACAAGAACAAACCGTATCAGGAAGAGTCGTCATGAAAGTCTGAAAACAATCAACAAAACAAATGAAATCACCAAATCACACATGTAAACAGGACCATACCAGAAAAGAAAGATAAGCTCGTGTAACCATCACACATCAGTTCAGAGTATACCCCAACTAAAGGTACAGTCACACATGGAAAAAATCGAACAAGGCAAGTGTAGGGCTCAGCTATAAAACCTCATAGCCCAAATTCACCAACCATAACCAAAGGGGCATTCAACGAGTCTGTCACCTGAATTAACAAAGACAGGTTGTGTCAGTATAAACCAATTCAACTCAAAAGGCGATCGAAACAAGTCCATGACCATGCCAGTCGCAGTAAACCCCAATCGAATGCGAAGGTCGCAGTGGAAAACCGAAGGTGTAGAACCTGGGCTCAGTTCGAGCATCATAGCCCAGTTCACCAAAGCTCACCAGAGTAGAGGCTGAATAAGCCAATAACAGGCAAGATAGACAAACAACATCAGAAAAGGAAAACAAGTCTCCAAGTTCGAACCAAGTGAACCAGTTCGCATCCGAATGGTGCTAGAATCCATATCTGAAAGAATAGAAACCAATTTCACATCAATCACAACGAAACCAGGTTAACCAAAGTGAACCAAATATCCAAAGTGAAACAAACATCCAGTTAATCAAAGAGAAATAGATATCCAAGACAAATCAGGGTATCCAATTGAGGTCTGAAGGTTGAAAATCCAATCAAGTAAATCAAAGATGGAAAGTGTTCAAATCAAATCAGAAAAAACCCAATCCACATCAGAAATCAAAGTAAACCGAAATCCTGAGTTTGAAAGAGGAAAGTTCTAATCAAATCCAATCCTCGTAAAAGCGAATCAAATCAAGTCAGATTGAAAGAAATTTTCGATTTTGGATCCAAAAAGAAACGTAAACACAAAGCCCAAAAAGAAATCTAAAAAAGAAAGTATAAAAGAACAATATCACCTTTCAAAGGAAACCCTAGACGGAGAAGGCGAAAACGGCGAGAAGTAGAACACCGAAAACCGTCAAAAAGCGAACTAAACCCCCCTGAAGTACGTTCGCCGGCGCCGTTCACTTAAGATCAGCGAGCAAACAAACTTCGAGGCTCAGAATATCATCATCATCACCCCATAGTCGCCGTCGTTTCATCAATCGATCACATCACAATCAAACGTAAGCACAAGCACTGATTACTCGCACTTTGATGGTTTTTGTGTTTAATTTCAGGTTCACAATCAAACGGGAATGAAAAGAACTCATCAAAGACGAAGAGAGAAGAGCAAGGAAGCGAGACGATGATAGCTGGCGCCGCTAGATGAGAAAAGGATTCGTAAACCCTAGGTTCATGCTGCCTGTGTGTGTTGGGTCGGAAAGCCCCACCGGCCCAACTCACTGATTGTTTTTTTTGGGCTGTTATTTTATTGGGATTTACATACATTATCTTGTTGTTTTTAAGTGCTAAACCAATTTGCATATTTTTTAAAGTAAATAAAATAGGATGTCTTCTTGAATAAACAAACTATATTTTTTAAAAATAATAAAATTAAAACTATTTCTAGGTAATTAGGTTAAATTAATTTTTAAAGTTAAATTTAGAGTTATTTATTAATATCTAAAACCTTTTTTAAAATTGAAATTTTCATATATCATAAAATAAAACACAAAAAAATGTCCCTTAACATCCAAAGTAAGGACTACCTACTCCATTATAGTAGGGATAGACTTACTAAGGAAAGGATAAAGAATAAGAAAGACCTTAAAACATTAGGGTAGGCTACTCCTAGATAATTGCTCACTTCAAAACTTTTTCACACTTAAACAAATTTCCAACAAAATTTTCAAACAAGTTTTTCACATCCATACACGGATTATTATTAAACTATTCTGAAATTTTTTGCTATTCACACACTACACTTTCAAAACAATTCAAAAGTGAGCTTAAGTACCTAAGAGCCCATGGATAACCATGGATGAAAAGGGTGCTAACACCTTCCCTTTTCATAACCTACCCCCCGGACCCAAAATATTCTCTAAGGTCTTTCCTGTTCTTTTATAACCTTTCCTTATGGATAAAATAAAAGTCGGTGGCGACTCTTGCTATCCGCAACATTGTTTAAAGTCAGTTCTCCCACCGTGTTACAGAACTGGCGACTCTGCTGGGGATCTATTTAAGAGGGGTACCCTTAGGAATTAAGATCACTTTAAATTGTTTGCCTTGTTTGCTTTATTATTATATTGTTGGGGTGCTCTTATGTGTGAAAGGTCCTAACCCGGATCTAGTGTACCTTAGGTAAATGGCAATAGACCAAGGAAACTGTACGACGTATATCGATACGGTTGATCTGGTGGCCATAGTTAGTGCGACTTCTTGGTTGGTGCTTATATTCCTTAAGTCAAGTTGAGGATAATATTGAGGCTGCCATATGTTGTCAATGCACTAACTGACTTTTAGAACCCTAGTTAACTCATCTTGGCCTTTAGAAAGTAGTGAGGTAACCGGCTTTGGTGCAGACTAAAGTTGGTTGACACTCGATACTACGCTCATTGAGATCTTAAACTTGGAGGGTTTTGGTTGGCAAGTAAGTTGCCTTCTGAACAATCACCCTTGTGAAGGATCAATGATATTGAGATCCCTTAGAACCTGGTTACTTTTGTAGGACAGGATGAACCATCTAACTTCAGGGGAGGGTACTTGCCTTTGAACCTCATGCAAGCCTTTAAACCTAGGGCTATGGTGTGACTTGTTTGTGTGTGCCACATGTTTGTGATTGAGCATGACATCATGACATCATCATGCATCATAAGCATATCATTTTCCCTAACCATTTCAAGGACCAAAGGATTTATCTTTGTTCTTTGTTGCAGGTCATGGCTTCTGCTCGTAGAAACACCATCAGGATCAACTTTGTAGGGATACCTGCTAAGCTCAAGGAGTTGGTTTCCCTAGTGCCTGATCATTCCCAGTTCAACAAGAGACATGGTCACTTATTGGATCTAGTTACTTCAGGGTTCAGTGAAGACATGATGAGTGTGCTGTTTCAGTTCTTTGACCCTAAGCACCATTGCTTTACATTTCCTGATTATCAGCTGGTTCCAACCATGGAGGAGTTCTCTAAACTTCTGGGTATACCTGTTCTTGATCAGAAGCCATTCACAGGCTTAGAGAAGGAGCTTAAACCAGAAGTTATTGTTGCAAACTCTACATCTGAAGAAGTCTGACATTGTTCTAGAGACGAGAAGTGGAGTTAAAGGTATTCTTGCCAAGGTATTAGTGGATAAAGCTCAAATGTTCTTGAAGGCTATGAGCTACGATGCTTTTGAGGAGATCTTAGCCTTATTGATTTATGGCTTAGTGTTGTTCCCCAATCCTGATCAGTTCATAGACGTTCATGCCATCAACATATTCCTGAGTCACAATCCAGTGCCTACCTTACTTGGAGACATCCTACATTCTCTTCACACCCGTACTACAAGGGCAAGAGGAACTTTGATGTGCTGCATACCTTTACTTTCTAGGTGGTTTATTTCTCACCTTCCTCGCTCAGTAATGAAGAATGAGCAAGGGTTCAGATGGTCCAAGAGGATCATGTCACTTTCTCACTCAGACATCCATTGGTGCTCCAGATCTATGGAGAATGTCACCATCATTGACCGTTGTGGGGAGTTTCCTAATGTGCCACTTCTAGGCATAAGAGGAGGCATCACCTACAACCCATCTCTAGCTTTACGACAGTTCGGTTACGCCCGGAGCGATGGTCCACATGACATGTTGATTCAGGGCATTGTGTTTGACTACGACAACGATCTTCAGGGTTACCGTCAGAGATTCATACGAGCTTGGGGAAACGTAAACAGGATTGACAGCAAGACACTGGAGCCTAAGTACACCATTCCTATGGAGGCTTATCTCAGATGGGTACGATTTCGTGCTCAGACACTCATGATGCCATATCCTGCCATCCTACCAGTTACCATGGAACCTGTTGCTGAAGGAGACACAGCTTATACCATCCTTCACCCAGACATGCCTACTGATATGGAAGACTTGCAGAGATCATGGATCCAACTGAAAGAGCAAAGGGATACTTTCGAGGCTCATTACAAAGCAAGCCAAGCAAGGATCCTAGAGCTAACAAAGCTACTTCATGAGGAACGAAACCTCAACTCATACCTCAACACAAAGAGGAAACGTCCATGGGAGACTTAAAACCCCATCTTTTGTACTTAGTTCGTTTTCATTTTTTGTAAGCCTAAAAGGCAAAACAAGTTATTACTAATAAAAAGTTACTTTCTTGTTTGTTTAAGCAAATTTAAATCTTGCGGTCCTTGAAAACATTGCATATACATTACCATATCATTTCATTGCATCACAGATTTGTAATCGTGCACAGGTTTCTCATCTTCTCGCTGTTTATTTCAGCAATGGCACTTGAACAATCAGTTAAGGATCTTCAGGCACAGAATGCACAGTTCCAAGAGCTGATCTTGAACCTATCCAAGGGGCAAGATGATTTGAAGGCACTGCTGGCCAAGAAGACAAAGAAGACTAGAAGGTCTGCTGGGTTGCTCAACATGGGAAGAAGGTTCAAAGGTCCTGTCAAGACCAAGGAAGAGGTTGAAGACTATGAATCTGAGGAATCTGAGAAAGAGAGAGGCAGTCTCCACAACACTATGGGGGACTCTGATTCTGAGGCTAATTATTACCATGAGCCTAATGAAGACAAATTCAAGATGCTGGTGGATAGAATGGATGCTATGGAATTACAGAAATCATCTGGGCTGGATTTTGAGGATTTGAGTTTGATATCTGGGGTTGTGATACCCATTGGTTTCAAAGTTCCTACATTTGTTGTCTATGATGGGGTCTCTTGTCCCAAATTGCATCTGAGGTCTTATGTCAGAAGAATTCAACCCCACACTGCTGATAAAAAGTTGTGGATCCATTTCTTTCAAGAGAGTTTATCTGGAGCTCAGTTAGAGTGGTATTATCAGTTGGAGAGTGTCAACATCAGAGACTGGAATGATCTTGCTGAAGCGTTTTATAGACAGTACCAATACAATGCTGACTTAGCCCCCACTCGCATGCAGCTTCAAAGCATGTCTATGGGTGCCAAAGAAAGCTTTAAGGAGTATGCTCAGAAGTGGAGAGACTTAGCTGGAAGAGTTCAACCCCCTTTGACTGATAGGGAATTGATTGATATGTTCATGTGTACGCTGAATGGTCCGTTTTACAGTCATCTCATTGGAAGCTCATCATCTGGCTTCACTGAGTTGATCATGACAGGAGAGCGAGTAGAGAATGGTATCAAGAGTGGTAAGATCCAAGTGGGCACTTCTTCATCAGGTGCTGCAAAGAAGCCTCCCACTGGGAAGAAAGAATCTAATGCTGTTTATGGTCAGCCTGATCGTAACAGAAGACATCAGTCTGTGAGTGTAGTTCATATTTCAAATCCAACTCCTGCAACAACAGAGCAGCCTCAGGGCAACCAACAGAGAGCTAGAAGACAGTTCACGAAGATCAACATGTCAATGGCTCAGGCATTACAACATTTGTTGAAGGCTGAACTTATTACCCTGAGGGAGGCTCCTCAGAATCCCAATGTTACATCTCCCAAGTACAATCCCAATGCACGATGTGCATATCATTCAAACTGTCCAGGACATGATACTAATAACTGCTGGGTCTTGAAGAACAAAATTCAAGATATGATTGATGCTGGAGAAATTGAGTTTGATCCACCAGGTACTCCAAATGTGATTACAGCTCCAATGCCAAATCACGAGAAGACTGTCAACGCCATTGATGAAGATATTGATGAAGATCTGCATGTCTATTCGGTTATGGAGTTGAGCACACCATTATCTGTTATCAAAAAGAGGTTAGTACAAGCTGGGATCTTTCCAGGTTGTCGTGAAGATTGTTTGTATTGTACCTATAAGCCGGATAGTTGCTTCATTTTGAGAGATGGGATTCAACGTCTCATGGATAAGTATACTATAGTGTTTGAAAGAAGACCAGCATCTGTAGAAAGTATGGTAGATCATCTAACTCAGGGTAAGAAGATTGAAGAGGTTGATATGGTTGACAAAGTACCACTAAGAATCACTTCAAAGGGTCCCATTAAAATCACTCATCAGGGCCCAATCAAGATTACTGCTGAAGGTCCTGTGAAAGTTGTCGCTGAAGCCAGAGTAGCTCCTCTGATCATTACCACTCCTGGTCCTATTCCTTATACATCTGACAAAGCTGTGCCTTGGCACTATGGGTCTGATGTTTACATCCATGGTGTCAAGCAGGAGCCTTTACCTGATATGCCTGTTGACATTGATAATATTGCTGGATCTAGCAAGATCACTCGTAGTGGAAGAGTCTTCTCTCCTCCAGTTGCTTCTAAGAGTGCAGTTACTCCTGCTGTTACTTCCACCACTGATGCTCGGGGCAAGGGTCCTGTTATTGAGCCTGTATCTACTGATGTGCCAGCTGCTGATGACCTCTCTAAGCAGATGGAAGAAGTATTGAAAATCATTCGCAAGAGTGATTATGATATTGTTGACCAGCTGGGGCATACTCCCTCAAAGATTTCTATGCTCTCCCTGTTATTATGTTCTGAGGTTCATGCCAAATCATTGATCAAGTTTCTAAAGATGGCTCATGTACCCAGTGCAATTTCTGTGGACCAGTTTGAGAATTGTGTTGCTCACCTGACCTATGACAACGGGTTAGGATTTTCTGATGCTGACTTGACCCCTGCCAAGAGGGATCATAACAGGGCCTTGCATATTTCAATTGAATGCAGGGGCACTACCCTGTCTCATGTGCTGATAGACAATGGTTCCTCTCTGAATGTGTTGCCTAAGGAAGTCCTGAACAAGCTGAGTCCTGAAGATACGGTATTGAAGCCCAGTAATATTGTGGTAAAGGCTTTTGATGGTTCTAGAAGAGTAGTGCATGGGGAAATTGATCTTCCAATCAAGGTTGGCTCTCAAGTGTTTACCGCTACATTCTATGTGATGGATATTCGTCCTTCGTACTCATGTCTGCTTGGTCGTCCCTGGATCCATGGGGCAGGTGCTGTGACCTCCATATTACATCAAAAGTTGAGATATCCGGTGAATGGAAAAGTTGTTACTGTCTTTGGAGAGGAAGAATACTTTGTCAGCCATGTAAACACTTTCAAGTATCTGGAAGTAGAAGGTGAATACATTGAAACTCCATGTCAGTCATTTGAAGTGGTTCCCTGGGCTGTTAAGGATTGTGTGACTCCTCCTGCTGTGAAGAAGGTTCATGTGGTCATCAGAAACCCTCCAACAATGGCAATGGCCTCCCTCAATGATGCAAAAGCTGTGGTGGAAGAAGGTGGTTGTACTATTTGGGGTCAGCTTCCTGATATTCCATACAAGTCTGACAAGTTTGGTTTGGGTTTCACTGCAGAGTCCCAGAAGGCTGTTCGTCGTGCTCGTGCTGTTCGTATCACCAATCAAGGGGTTATCAATGCTGTGGGAGATCAAGATGAAGACTACAACTTGGAGGCATGGATTTTTCCTACTGTGGGTGCTGGACTCAATAATTGGAAAGCTGAAGATGTTATCCCTATCTCCTTTAGTCAGGAGTAAATACTATTACTGTGTTATGTTTTTAAATTTGTAATTTCTGGAACAATTAAAACTTTCAAGCCATGTGCCTTACCCGGGGCACAATGGTGTGCTTGTTACGGGTTGTCATTTCATTTGCATACTTCATTCAATAAAATCAGTGGACGTTTCGTTTTCGTAAATATTGTGTTCCTTGTCTTTCTTTTTCTTTTATTTTTGCTTTAGCAGCTATGTGTTCTTACACACACCCACGTCACTAAAATGCAGATCCTCATCCACTCTGGATCCAGTTGATAACAGTTCTACTATTGCCAATTACAATTTCGAGAATCCGATCTATCAAACTGAAGACGGAAACGAGGACGATTGTGAAATACCTGTAGAGCTTGCTAGGTTGTTACAACAAGAAGAGAAAGCTATACAGCCACATGAAGAGCCAGTCGAAGTTGTGAATCTGGGAACTGAAGAAAACAGAAAAGAGGTCAAGATAGGGGCTGATTTAGAGGACAGTGTCAAGAGCAGGTTGATTCAGATGCTACGTGACTATGTGGAGATCTTTGCTTGGTCTTATGAAGATATGCCAGGGTTGGATACAGACATTGTGGTTCACCGTTTGCCAGTGAAAGAAGATTGTCGTCCAAAGAAGCAGAAGGTTCGTCGTATGCGTCCTGAAATGTCAGAAAAGATCAAAGCGGAGGTAATGAAACAGTTCAATGCAGGGTTCTTGGCCGTAACTTCTTATCCTCAGTGGGTTGCAAATGTGGTACCAGTTCCTAAGAAAGATGGTAAGGTACGTATGTGTGTAGACTACAGAGATCTGAACAAGGCTAGCCCTAAAGATGACTTTCCACTTCCTCATATTGATATCCTGGTAGACAACACTGCTCAGCATAAGGTATTCTCTTTTATGGATGGTTTCTCTGGTTACAATCAAATCAAGATGGCACCTGAAGATATGGAGAAGACTACATTTGTGACACAGTGGGGCACCTTTTGCTATAAGGTAATGCCATTTGGTTTGAAGAATGCAGGGGCAACATATCAGCGTGCCATGGTGGCTTTGTTTCATGATATGATTCATCATGAGATAGAGGTATATGTGGATGATATGATAGCCAGGTCTCAGAATGAAGAACAACATCTTGATCATCTGCACAAGTTGTTTGAGAGGTTGAAGAAATACAGGTTGAGATTAAATCCAAACAAGTGTACTTTTGGAGTTAGATCTGGAAAGCTCCTGGGTTTCATTGTCAGTGGAAAAGGTATTGAAGTGGATCCTGCAAAAGTGAAAGCTATACGAGAGATGCCAGCTCCCCGTACTGAGAAGGAGGTTAGAGGTTTCTTGGGACGATTGAACTACATTGCAAGATTTATTTCCCAATTAACTACCATCTGTGAGCCAATCTTCAAGTTGTTGAAGAAAGATCAGGTGATGGAATGGAATGATGAGTGCCAGACTGCCTTTGATGAAATCAAGAGATATTTGCTAGAACCTCCAATTTTAATGCCACCAGTTGATGGAAGACCCTTGATTATGTATTTAACAGTATTAGACAACTCAATGGGGTGTGTATTGGGGCAACATGACGAGTCTGGTCGAAAAGAGCAGGCAATATACTACCTTAGCAAAAAGTTTACCGACTGTGAAACAAGATACTCACTGCTCGATAAAACTTGCTGCGCTTTGGCATGGGCTGCTCGCCGACTAAGACAGTATATGTTGACCCATACTACCTTGTTGATTTCGAAGATGGATCCAATCAAGTACATATTTGAGAAACCTGCTCTCTCCGGAAGAATTGCAAGATGGCAAATGATCTTGACGGAATATGATATACAGTATACTACTCAGAAGGCCATTAAGGGGAGTGTTATTGCTGATCATTTGGCTCATCAAGCAGTAGATGATTACCAGTCAATGAATTTTGAGTTCCCTGATGAAGACATTATGTCTGTTACCAAAGAACCTGGACAATATGACGGACCTGAACAAGGATCCCGATGGACTATGGTTTTTGATGGTGCCTCCAATGCACATGGTAATGGTGTTGGTGTTGTGATTAGCTCCCCTGAAGGTTGTCATACCCCGATTACTGCCAGACTTTGTTTCTATTGTACCAATAACATGGCTGAGTATGAGGCATGTATCATGGGTATGCAAGTTGCTATTGATATGAAGATTCAGTTCCTTGAGGTGTATGGAGATTCAGCTCTGGTAGTAAGTCAGATTAAAGGAGATTGGGATACAAAGCATGATAATCTCATTCCTTACAGAGAACATGTGTTGTCTTTGATCCCACATTTCAAAGAGATTACTTTTGGACATATTCCACGAAGAGAGAATCAGTTGGCAGACGCATTGGCCACCATGGCATCTATGTTTGAGATCAGCTGGGATGATGAAGCTCCCAAGATTACCATTGATAGATTTGAGAAGCCTGCATACTGCAATGAGATTGACACTGAAGGGGCAGAGGAGAAGCCTTGGTTCTATGAAGTGAAAAACTATCTTGAAGCTCAGGAGTTCCCTGAAGGGGCATCTGTCAAAGATAGGAAGTTCCTGAGAAGGTTTTCTGCTAAGTTCTTTCTGAGTAATGGCATTCTGTATAAGCGTAATCATGATTCAACTATGCTTCGTTGTGTGGATAAGAAGGAAGCTACAGAAATTATGGAAGAGATGCATGATGGGACCTTTGGCACTCATTCTAGTGGTCATACCATGGCAAAGAAGATTTTGAGAGCAGGTTACTATTGGTCTACCATGGAAGCTGATTGCTATCAACACTCCAGAACATGTCACAAATGTCAAATCTATGCTGATAAAGTACATGTACCTCCATCTCCATTGAATATGTTGACTGCTCCTTGGCCCTTTGCCATGTGGGGCATTGATATGATTGGTGAGATCAAGCCTACTGCTTCTAATGGGCATCGTTTCATCCTGGTTGCTATTGATTACTTCACGAAGTGGGTAGAGGCAGCTTCATTTGCATCTGTGACTAAGAATGTTGTGGCTCGGTTCATTAAGAATAATCTCATATGTAGGTATGGTATCCCTGAAAGGATTATCACTGACAATGGCTCTAATCTGAACAACACCATGATTACTGATCTCTGTACGCAGTTCAAGATTAAGCATCACAACTCTTCTCCGTATCGTCCAAAGATGAATGGGGCAGTTGAAGCTGCTAATAAGAACATTAAGAAGATTGTACAGAAGATGACTGTTACTTACAAGGATTGGCACGAGATGTTACCATTTGCTCTGCATGGTTATCGTACTACAATACGTACTTCAACAGGGGCAACCCCATTCTCCTTAGTCTATGGTATGGAAGCAGTTCTGCCTATTGAAGTTCAGATCCCCTCCTTGAGAATTATGAAGGATGCAGGCTTGGATGAAGATGAGTGGATTCAGACTCGACTTGACCAGATAAATTTGATTGATGAGAAAAGGTTAGCAGCAGTTTGTCATGGCCAGATGTACCAGAAACGGATGATCAAAGCTTTTAACAAGAAGGTTAAGCCAAAGGTATATCAGGCTGGTGACTTGGTAATCAAGCGTATCATATTACCACAGGGTGATCCTAGGGGCAAGTGGACTCCAACATATGAGGGACCATTTGTAGTCAAGACAGTGTTCTCAGGAGGTGCCATGATACTGACTACAATGGAGGGTGAAGACTTCCCACAACCTGTAAACGCAGACATAGTTAAAAAATACTACGCATAAAAAGAGACCCGCTAGGTTGACAGGCCTAGGCAAAAATAAGGGCATCCCGGCAAACCAAAAGGGTTTGGGCAAAAATTAGGGATATATATATAAAAAGATGTACACCCGGCAAGTCGAAAACCTGAAAAGGCGGCTTGGGCAAAAAAGGGTATCCCGGTGGATTGAAAACCTGAAAGGGCAATCCAGGCAAAAGTTAGGGATTAAAGCGTATGACTATGTCTCGTTTGGATCACTCATGAAACTGCAACCAGTTGTACTACTTACTCAAGCTCAAACAGATAAAGCTCAATCCAATCGTTTCCGTCTCAACAGCAAGAAGATGAGATACTTAAGTGGCAATAGTAGAATTGAAACTCAATAGGATTATTTCCCACATAGCTGATTCTTTTTGTAAAACTTCATGACAAAATTCTCTTACTAGGGTTTATGTCTCCTTGTACAAACTTACCCGTGTATGGGTCACTTTTGATATAAATAAACTCCATCTTTTGAATCCAGATTTACTTTTACCCTATTTACATAAGCGAAACGTCCATTGGTTGTGTTTGAATGTATGTATGCCTTTGAATATGATTGATGTTTACCAGAAATGCATGTATGCTTTTAATATGATTGATGTTTACCAGAAATGCATGAAAATGCAGTAATAGTATTTACTAAGGACGAACGAGGGAAGGATTTCAACGAGGCTTCGCCGGTTCATCTTTACAAGACAGTTACAAACCATCAGTAGGACTAATCCATTTTCACAAAGTCTAATCTCCCCTGGAATTTATATCCATCTCTTTTATCCTCATACGGATATACGGGAAATTACTTTCCAATAAGGGCACGATGAACGAAGACGGGATGTTATACTTATCCTACTATCAAATGAAAACGAAGGTTATCTATACCCTACTATCCCCAACAACGGGAGGTTATCTATACCTTGTTATCCCCAACAACGGGAGGTTATCTATACCTTGTTATCCCCAGCAGACGGAGGGTTATATATTCTTCAACAACGAATCGGGATTTATTTTCCTTGGCCAGCAGTTGTTATACAAGGATATCCAGACACTTCCAGCAGTGTCATAGCATACATACATCATTTACATCATACCATAACATATATGTCTATAGTACATCACCTAAGTGCATCATGTCATACATACATACATAAAGCATAAACTAATGTTGTTATACAGAATGCTACCTTGTTTTCAGGTTAATTATCCAACAAACAAGCTTATGATCTTTGGGACTGCTTTATTGTAACCTCAGGGTTACTTTATCCTCCTGATGAGCTTCTTATTACTTTGGGACTGCTTTATTGTAACCTCAGGGTTATTTTATCCTCCTGATAGCCTCTCATGACTTCAAGACTGCTTTAGAGTTATCCATTGCTCTATCCTCCTGAAATCACTACTTCAAGACTGCTTTAGAGCTATTCATTGCTCTATCCTCCTGAAGCCATCTAATTATTTCAAGACTGCTTTAGAGTTATCCATTGCTCTATCCTCCTGAAATTACATTATTATTTCAAGACTGCTTTAGAGCTATCCATTGCTCTATCCTCCTGAAATCATTACTTCAAGACTGCTTTAGAGCTATTGATTGCTCTATCCTCCTGAAGACATATCACATCATTATTTCAAGACTGCTTTAGAGCCATTCATTGTTCTATCCTCCTGAAATCATATCATTGCTTCAAGACTGCTTTAGGGTTATCACTATTGATTGCTCTATCCTCATGAAGACATGCTACTACATCATTATTATTCCAGACTCCTGACAGCTTTCATCATACACCCATATTTTGAACTGCTCCCCCCTAGTGGCATCTTTAAGCCCACTCAATCATATTCAACTAGCCATCTGTACCACTCTAGTGCACTGGTGAGTGCAAATTTTTGGGCTTTTGTGTTCAATCCCCTTCAACCTTCCAGGTTACGACTGGCAAATATACCAATCTAACCCCTCAGGTTTCAGAAAATTGAACAGGGGCAGCTGTTGCACCCCAAAATTTGCCCTCACAATACAAGACTTTGTGTTCTAAGAAGGTTCACAAGTTCTCCAACAACTTGCATGAAGTTCATAAAGTCCACAAGCCACTTTATGAAGGTTCACAAGGTTCACAAGTCCCACAGTGCTTTCAATACCTTTCATGAGGTTCATGAAGTCCATAGGTTGCTTCTTGAAGGTTCACAAGGTTCACAAACTTCTCAACATCTACAAGACCTTTCATGAGGTTCATGAAGTCCATAGGTTGCTTCTTGAAGGTTCACAAGGTTCACAAGATTCACAATGTTTACAAAGCTTTCCTAAGGGTCATGAGGTCTACAAAGCCACTTCATGATGTTCACAAGGTTCACAAGCTTCACAATACCTCCCATGAGTATCACAAGATATCTTATGAAGATTCACAAGGTTCACAAAGTTCACAATTGGTCAGAAGAGTTGACAATTCCCTCAGACAATGCACCTCCTAAGCAGTGCATCCAAAACTAGGGTTTTGACTTTAATCAGGCTAAATGGACTTCCAAGACTTCAAGTGAGCTTCATAACATCTTATATGTGTATAAGAACCCCCATGTCAAGTTTCAAGACTTTTCTCAAAAGTTTGCTCAGTCAGATGATCAGATAAGTCAAAAGCAGTCAATGCAGTTAAAAAGTCAAACTGAGGTCAACTGTGGTCAAACCAAAGTCAAACTTCATGATTTTTTTTGTGCCAACATCAAAGAGAGATTTGGTCCCAGGGGTATTTCGGTCATTTTACACAAATTCTACCAATTCCTTGAAGACGGGCTGTTATTAAAATTCTGAGGCATTTGATGCGTTATGGTTTTGAGGCATTTATCAATCACCAGTTCTGATCATATTGAGATTTGGCATTTGGTCAGTGGAGTTTAATTACGATTAGTTTTGCTGTTGATGCTGAAAATGTTGTGACCATGGTGCCCATATGAGTTTGGTTATGAAACAATTGGTTAACATTTTAATCGGATGATGAGATTAGGATCACAAATACCACTTGGAAATATTTATGTTTTATGCCTATGTTAATGAATTAAATACTTGTGGATTTATTCACATTTGTTTATATTTTTTAACTAAGAATAGAATATAAATAAATTCAAAACTTTGAGAATTTTATTTCATAAGTAATGCTATCATACAAGAATGGGGATGTTGCTTCATATTTTACAAAGTACTGTTACAAGGAAGTACATTAAAATTCTCAAATCCTAAGGGATTACATTAAAGCATCTATCCTAAATCCTAAAAGTATCTAAAGGTCTTCATGTTCGTATTTGAACTTCTCCATGAATCCTCAGCTAACCTGCACATCAAAAGAGAACAGAACAGAATAGGGAAAATGTTAGAAGTTGTTTGACACTCTCAGAACAATTGTCATCATCGAGTGCCGGGAGGGCACAACCGAAGTCGCATCCTACTCCCATTATCGATTCGTGCCATGGGCATCATATCAGGTGATTATATTTGTTCTTATCATACGGGACAGCCGAGAAAGATGAAGAGTAAAAGAATTAGGGACTGATTCGATTTGCCAAAAGAGTTCATGCAACCTTGGATTCCAAATTAGAACACCATTCATCAAGTAAATAAGTTTTGGGGACATTATCAAGTAAATTCATGCTCAAGATGCCACCGTCAGAAGGAGGTTCGAATTAGGGGGCTGAAACTCGAAAGGAAGCATACCATCTGCATAAATTCACAAGACAACATCATTACCCCAATTTCCTAACAGAGTGTAAGGCCAAAGCTAACTGAGATGTATCAGAAAAATCCACAACAGAATATAGTTAACCAAAGCAAAAAACATATTGGGCTTAAAGCAATCCGCTTCTGAGAACAAATACAATCCAAAGTCACAAGAACAAACCGTATCAGGAAGAGTCGTCATGAAAGTCTGAAAACAATCAACAAAACAAATGAAATCACCAAATCACACATGTAAACAGGACCATACCAGAAAAGAAAGATAAGCTCGTGTAACCATCACACATCAGTTCAGAGTATACCCCAACTAAAGGTACAGTCACACATGGAAAAAATCGAACAAGGCAAGTGTAGGGCTCAGCTATAAAACCTCATAGCCCAAATTCACCAACCATAACCAAAGGGGCATTCAACGAGTCTGTCACCTGAATTAACAAAGACAGGTTGTGTCAGTATAAACCAATTCAACTCAAAAGGCGATCGAAACAAGTCCATGACCATGCCAGTCGCAGTAAACCCCAATCGAATGCGAAGGTCGCAGTGGAAAACCGAAGGTGTAGAACCTGGGCTCAGTTCGAGCATCATAGCCCAGTTCACCAAAGCTCACCAGAGTAGAGGCTGAATAAGCCAATAACAGGCAAGATAGACAAACAACATCAGAAAAGGAAAACAAGTCTCCAAGTTCGAACCAAGTGAACCAGTTCGCATCCGAATGGTGCTAGAATCCATATCTGAAAGAATAGAAACCAATTTCACATCAATCACAACGAAACCAGGTTAACCAAAGTGAACCAAATATCCAAAGTGAAACAAACATCCAGTTAATCAAAGAGAAATAGATATCCAAGACAAATCAGGGTATCCAATTGAGGTCTGAAGGTTGAAAATCCAATCAAGTAAATCAAAGATGGAAAGTGTTCAAATCAAATCAGAAAAAACCCAATCCACATCAGAAATCAAAGTAAACCGAAATCCTGAGTTTGAAAGAGGAAAGTTCTAATCAAATCCAATCCTCGTAAAAGCGAATCAAATCAAGTCAGATTGAAAGAAATTTTCGATTTTGGATCCAAAAAGAAACGTAAACACAAAGCCCAAAAAGAAATCTAAAAAAGAAAGTATAAAAGAACAATATCACCTTTCAAAGGAAACCCTAGACGGAGAAGGCGAAAACGGCGAGAAGTAGAACACCGAAAACCGTCAAAAAGCGAACTAAACCCCCCTGAAGTACGTTCGCCGGCGCCGTTCACTTAAGATCAGCGAGCAAACAAACTTCGAGGCTCAGAATATCATCATCATCACCCCATAGTCGCCGTCGTTTCATCAATCGATCACATCACAATCAAACGTAAGCACAAGCACTGATTACTCGCACTTTGATGGTTTTTGTGTTTAATTTCAGGTTCACAATCAAACGGGAATGAAAAGAACTCATCAAAGACGAAGAGAGAAGAGCAAGGAAGCGAGACGATGATAGCTGGCGCCGCTAGATGAGAAAAGGATTCGTAAACCCTAGGTTCATGCTGCCTGTGTGTGTTGGGTCGGAAAGCCCCACCGGCCCAACTCACTGATTGTTTTTTTTGGGCTGTTATTTTATTGGGATTTACATACATTATCTTGTTGTTTTTAAGTGCTAAACCAATTTGCATATTTTTTAAAGTAAATAAAATAGGATGTCTTCTTGAATAAACAAACTATATTTTTTAAAAATAATAAAATTAAAACTATTTCTAGGTAATTAGGTTAAATTAATTTTTAAAGTTAAATTTAGAGTTATTTATTAATATCTAAAACCTTTTTTAAAATTGAAATTTTCATATATCATAAAATAAAACACAAAAAAATGTCCCTTAACATCCAAAGTAAGGACTACCTACTCCATTATAGTAGGGATAGACTTACTAAGGAAAGGATAAAGAATAAGAAAGACCTTAAAACATTAGGGTAGGCTACTCCTAGATAATTGCTCACTTCAAAACTTTTTCACACTTAAACAAATTTCCAACAAAATTTTCAAACAAGTTTTTCACATCCATACACGGATTATTATTAAACTATTCTGAAATTTTTTGCTATTCACACACTACACTTTCAAAACAATTCAAAAGTGAGCTTAAGTACCTAAGAGCCCATGGATAACCATGGATGAAAAGGGTGCTAACACCTTCCCTTTTCATAACCTACCCCCCGGACCCAAAATATTCTCTAAGGTCTTTCCTGTTCTTTTATAACCTTTCCTTATGGATAAAATAAAAGTCGGTGGCGACTCTTGCTATCCGCAACATTGTTTAAAGTCAGTTCTCCCACCGTGTTACAGTGAGGAAGTGGAAAATCGTCTTTTGGGCTTGCTTTGTTCAAATCTCGATAATCCACGCACATCCGAACCTTGCCATCTTTCTTTGGCACTGGTACGATGTTGGCAACCCATGAAGGATACTTTGTCACAGCCAGGAAACCAGCGTCCCACTGTTTCTGAACCTCCTCTTTGATCTTCATTGCCATATCTAGTCGAGTTCTGCGAAGCTTTTGTTTGACCGGCGGGCAATCTTCTTTCAGTGGCAGGCGATGCACGACCATATCTGTATCGAGCCCTGGCATATCTTCATACGACCAAGCGAATACATCACTATACTCTTGGAGCATTTCAACCAGTCTCTGCTTGATATCATCCTGCAGCGCGGCTCCGATACGAATGTTTTTCTCAACCCCTTCCGACCCCAAATTGATAATTTCGATGACCTCGTCGTGAGGCAGAATGGCTCTTTCCTCTTGCTTTACTAACCAGGACAGTTCTTCAGGAACGTCGCTATCTTCGACAACCTCTTCTTCGGCCTGAAACACCGGGTGCTCAAAGTCGGGACGAGTCATAGGTGGTTCAAGGATGTCATCTGAAAATGTTATCCTGCAAAAGGAATGGTTAAGTGCTTCAAAATGCGTATAAAGCGAGTAACCACATTGCCATTTTATTGAAAAATATAAAACAAGAAAGACAGGGATTACGGTATTTGCACATGAAAAAACGCCATTTATTTAATGATTAACACGCAATGTTTATAACAACACAGCCCTAAGCAAATCCTGATGCCCCGGGCAAGACATCAGATTATTCAATAATTAATAAAGCAAAGCATTACTGTTTAAAAGTCACAGGAACAAGCTCCTGAATAGACCAGTTGCACAGTCCTTGTCCTGGCGTGCTTGGCTGAATCCAGGCATCCATATCACAGTCGCTGTCTCCTTCATCAGACTCCGAAGCAGCATTGATAGTTTCATGACACACCCCACTGGCAGAGATGGTGATTGGCTTTCTGAAACGGGGGGCCCCCACGGAAGGAGTTGATGACGACGGTTGGTACCCCAGCCCGAACCGGTCCATCTTCACAGGGATGTCCAGCACTTTGCCCCAGCCCTTGGCTTCTCCTGCTTCTACTAGAGCTTGAGCTTCCTTATACGATGAGACAGCTATCTCTGGCACTTTGCTCGGCCCGGGACCGTTGTCCTTGATGCGCAAACCTTCGAATGCCTGGCATGGTGTTTCGTGGATCTCTCCGTCGATTTCCACATACTTAAATGAAGATAAATGGCTGACCAGGATGTCCTCTTCTCCGCACACGGTGACTACGCTGTCCCCAACCATATATTTCAATTTCTGGTGCAGGGTGGACGTGACTGCCCCTGCCCCATGAATCCAGGGTCTTCCAAGCAAGCAGCTGTACGCAGGCTGTATGTCCATGATATAAAACTCAGTTGCAAACACTTCCGGCCCCACTTGCAGAGGCAAAGTAATCGATCCAAAGACTGTTCTCCGCGTGCCGTCAAACGCTCTGACTACCAAATCACTGGGCGTACACAAAATTCCTCTAACATCCAGCTTCATCATCGCCTTCTTGGGTAACACATTCAAAGATGACCCGGTGTCAACCAAGACGTGCGACATTACTGATCCTCTACACTCAACAGATACGTGTAATGCCATATTATGATCTCTCCCTTTCGGAGTCAAATCGAAATCGGTAAAGCCCAAGCTGTGGCCTGCATTCACATGTGCCAATACTCCTTCTAGCTGATTTACGGAGACGTCTTGGGGTACAAAAGAAGTGTCCAGGACTTTCAGCAAAGCGTTTCTGTGAGCTTCCGAACACAACAACAATGATAGGATAGATATCTTGGACGGTGTCTGCTGCAGATGCTCCACAATCTTGTAATCACTTTTTCGAATCAAGCGCATGAACTCTTCTACATCCTTTGATGCTGCTTCTTTTTCACTCGCTTGCACTGGGACATTCTCAACCACTTTCCCTTTTCCTTTCGCTAGCCTTTCAGCCTCCACTTCAGGAGATATAAAGATCCTGCCACTCCTCGTCATACATCCCGAACCAACAACGTTATCCACAGTCTCGGCTGGCTGCTTATTAACATCAATTTTTATCCCGTCACAGTACACTTCCAACCCATATGACCACGGGACTGCTTTCGTATTCTCATACGGGATTGGCCCGGCCTTAGTTATGGTGATCGGTGGGCGCTGAGCTGGTGCTGCAATAGTGATCGTCTTCCGAGGAATTGTCACAGTGGCCACATCACTCCGATTATCCACTACTGCCCCTGCAGGCTCGTCAGTTGCCGCTCGATCAAACTGCAATATGCCCTCATCAATTAAAGCCTGAATGCCTTTCTTCAAATCCTCACACCCCCCCGCTAGGGTCCAACAGTCTAAGCAATACTCGTTACATCCTGGGTAAACACCTCCTTGTAACAGTCGGCTCTTTATCTCGCTCAGCGGCGTCTTCAAATCACCGACATTCATAATCAGATTCAAACTTTCCTCCGTCAGTACGGCGTTGGCCCCATGATTAGGCATGGGTTTCTGTACAATATTCGGACCTGCCGTTCCGAAATTGATAGTCTTATTGTCCAAAAGATCCTGCACAACGTGCTTAAAAGCGTGGCAACCTTCTATATCGTGGTCCGGAGCCCCAGAATGAAACTCGCAGTGCCTGCTTGCATCGTAGCCAAACGGGGGAGCTCCCGTTATTGGTGCCAGAGTTCTTTTCTCTACTAGATTCAATCCCAACAATGTCTGCAACAAGTCGGCGTAGGTTGAGGGAGGCTTTTCGAACACCCTCCTTGGTTTATTACCCTGGAATCTTCGCTGAGCCTGTTGCGCCCCCTGCTGAGGCTGCTGCTGCTGTTGCATTGGCTGCTGCTGAACCGGTTGTTGTTGCTGGACCGATGTTTGTTGGTATGGGATAGTAACACTCGCCACCTGCTGCGGCTGACGATATTGACCTCGTCCCCTGCCTCGGCCTCGGCCTCGGCCTCCAAATACCGCGCTTGCCTCGCCCTGACGGCGCCCACCATAAGCTTTCCTATTACTGCCAGATGCAGTTGATTCCTCGACTTGGAACTTTCCTTGCTTAATGTTACGTTCAATCTTTTCTCCCATTAGAATCAGGTCTGAAAAGCTGGCCAGAGACGTATGAAACAGCATATCATGAAACAGACCTGTGAATGTGCCAACAAACATGTCATTCATTTCCTTATCTTCCACCGGAGGACGGACCCTGGCAGCCATATCGCGCCACCTTTGCGCGTACTCTTTAAAACTCTCCCCCTTCTTTTGCAAAAGCCCGGCCAACTGGACCCGATTGGGTGCAAGGTCGCTGTTATACTTGTAATGGGCTACAAATGCCTCTGCTAATTGCTTCCACGTCTTGATATCAGTTGGCTCCAACCCCATGTACCACTCTAGGGAAGGGCCCGACAGACTATCCTGAAAGAAATGCATTAGCATTCTTTCATCAGTTGAGTATGCAGACATCTTTCTGTAATAAGCTCGTACATGCACTTTTGGACATGTGTCTCCTTTATACTTGTCAAACGTAGGGGCTTTGAACTTAATTGGCACCCTTAAGCCAGGTACCAAGCCCATTGTTGCCATGTCCAAACCCACAGCACTCTGGTTTAGGACTCCCTTCATCTGCTCTTCCAGCATTCTAATCTTTTGGGAATCATCCATCGGCCCTTCAAAACCTCCTCCGGAGAAGGCGTCCTCCTGCTGATCTTCTTGCCACATACCGTTTCCAGCCCCATACCCATCATATCCATTATTACGTCCAGCTCTGATCTGATTCATCCCCGGACCTCGGCCTCTGTTGCCGTACCCTTGAACACCTCCAGCAGGACCAAAAGCCATAAATCCAGTACCGTTTCCGTTTCCAAAGCCTCCGTAACCCTGATTGACCATACCATAACCATCTTGCCCAAAGCCTTGAGCATTAAAGCCATACTTCCCAGTGTTATCGAATCCCTGATCGTTGAATCCGAATCCAGTATTGACAAAGCCATTGCCTCCTAGATTATCTCCCAAATTGACATCACCCAGCCCCACATTATGGACAGCAGTCTCATTCCCCACTCCGACGTTACCATTCACAGCAGCGGTAGCGTTGTTGATATTAGCAGCAGGTGTATTGACTATAGGCGGAGCCACTGGCGTGGGAGTGTCGTCTCCATGAACAGTATCGACCCGTACAGACTGATGATCTTCATTACCATGACCAGCGTTTCGGGCCAACAGAGGCTGGACCATGGCCTGCAAATTCTCCTGCCCTTTTGCTATAGCTTCCATGGTCTGCATGAAGAGAGCGAGCTTCTCGCGCACATCTTGCATCTCGTTCTGCATTTGGTCCATGATTTTCCGACAATTGGAGCGGGTAGAATAGCGGTGCGGATGTTGATCTGCAATCCTGAAAGATACCTGTTAAAAGCAGGAAATAAGACACTATTCAAAGATTACCTGTAATGCAATATAAATGCAATGCAATGTGTCTGTGCATTAGGGAAGTTCATTCCCCCAGTTCTAGTGTGAAGGTGTCGGTGCAGTGATAGTGAGGACAATAGGAATATCGGAGCTGAATCATAGAAAGCCTCATATATTGCAGGGAAAATCAATAAGCCCAGGGTACAAAATTACTGAGAGTACAAAGAAGGCATGACCTCAACCAACAATCCTGGTGATGGTCAGCACTAAAGCATACAAGTTACTACATGAAATGATCAAATCCTCCCAAAAGTCTGGTACTCCTCTATCAACTTCTTGGTCTCCGGATGGCTTGGTCGATCAAGCAGCCCTTCAACAAGCTGGTTTCTCCTCTTAAGGACACGGCGTACGTCTTCAGCAGTTTCTTCCCATGTTGCTTCCCCGAAGCAATCTTCTAGCTTACGCTTCTGAGACACCGCTTCATCTCTGGATTTGATTGCCTTGTTCAGTGCATGCTGGACACTATACCGGGTCATCACTTCTTCCTCACACTTCTTGATGCTAGACTTCAACTTCTCTTCGAGGTCGGAGATTTGCTGCTTCAACTTATCTTCCCTCTTCTTGTTATTGGTGAGTGTAGCATTCCAAGTTTTATTGCAAGAGGAGATTTCTCGGTGTGCTGCGTCGAGCGCCTTCTTTTTGGCTCCCAGCACGTCATGGGAGCTTCTGAACTCTTGCCCCAGACGTTCGCGCTTTTTCTTTTCCTCGGTCAACTCAGCCCCTAACCTGTTTAACAGCTCGATCTGTTGTTGGAAAGCATATACGGCCTTGTTTTTCTCACTGCGTACCTGGGCTAACTCTTGCTCTAACCCTTCATTGATCTTCATCAAGGCTTCCTTTTCCTTCACAACTTGCTCGTATGCTTCCCTAGAAACAGTAGTTGGCTCCGCTACCGGAATAGGAACAAGGATTGGTACATCTGGAAATGGCATTAATAACTGACTTGCTCTCTCCTGAATCCAAACTCTATAAGGTGCATAGGCCTGACAGTCATTCTTTCCTAACAACGGCTTCCCTCTGCGGTTAATACGCGTCCAGGCATGTTGCAACTTGGCTAATAACTCCCCCTTCACGTCACCTGTGAAGTACAGAGATTCCTGTACTTCTTCCTCCTGAGGCGGGTTCTTCAGCGCATATCCGAACTGACGGACGAACAGAGAAGGGTTGTAGTTGATACACCCTTTCCTCCCTATCAACGGAACATTAGGGTACCCAGAACAGCTGAATATAAGCTCAGATCCTAGCAGGTCTCTATCAAACCACTCCATATCTTCCGACGATAGCCTCATCAGGCGCTCTGGCCAACCAGCTGGGACTGTAGTCTCTGCAACAGATCTTCTCTTAGGAAGGTGACTCTCAAACCACCTACTCAACAAGGGCACACACAGATGAACATTCTTCCCTCTTCCCTTCTCATTCTTATAATGCAGTGAGTGGTAGAGATCTCCGAGTAAGGTAGGTACAGGATTACCAGCGGCAAACAGGTAGAAGGCGTCGAAGTCCACAAAATCCGGTATATTGGGGAACAGTACTATGCCATAAATGCACAAGGCCAACACAACATTGAAAGCAACCCAGCACCCGCTCTTGGCATACTCTTGGGCTTTACCAACTAAGAATTGGAGTGAGAAGCCTGGAACTCCGCGGGAAACAGTAGTCACAAGTTCAGAAGCATCAACGTGCAAAGCTTTTGCCAATTCCTCCGGCTTGGGTTTGGCGCCATAATGAATGAATGGAACCTGGTTCTGCACGGGCAGCTCAATATACTCAGCGTATTCCTCCAGAGTGGGTCCCATAATAAAGTCAGAGAACGTAAAGCACCTCAAAGCAGGGTCGTAGAATTGCATCAAAGCATACAGCCCATCTAACTCTATCTCTGTAGGTTTGCACACCAATCTCAGTAATCTACCATAGCTCATCCGGCAGCTCCTACGAACACCCTCATCAGCAAGAGAGATCAACCCAAGTAGAGGGACAATATCAGGCGTAGGCAATTTGTAAGCAACCGTTCTCCTTAAGCTAGTCATGATCAAACACTCAGAAGTCTGGGTACTAGAACTAGGGAAATGCAAATGCGCCTGCAGCACAGACACACGTTAGTGAAATGCAAATGGTAATGGATATGCAGTGATGCAATGCAAGTAACATGCAACAGGGACCAAAGCTGTAGCTGAATAGCCTGAACCCAATCAAGAAAGGTCTCAGATAGACCATCCAGAAGTCCTCAAGCCCTGGTCTCAGATATACCTCAAACAAAGCTCCAATATTGGTCTCTGATAGAACCCATAATCATAACCTGAATGGTCTCTGGCAGACCTCAGATCATATCCCCCACTGGTCTCTGACAGACCTCAGAACACATCTTCAAATAGTCTCTGACAGACCTCGGAACACACCAACTGGTCTCTGACAGACCTTAGAACCCTCCATAAATATCCAAGATCCTGATCAACAAACCGGTGGTCTGAAGGTCTAGTTACCTACATAACCCTGAATCCCCTCACAGGTGGGTGGCCCTATAACTGGCACAAGGTACGGCATCCTATGCGGTCGTCGGCGTCACAGACTTTCAGGGTTGATGATACGATTCCCAGAAGGAGTGGCATCATCAATCCCTGAAGAGGCCTCACTTAGCCAACTTCCAAATGATCGGTCCCCAGAGTCGACAATCCAACTAACCAGCAACCCACGCCAACCAAAGGAAGGGGCAGGAGGCCAACCAGAGGAACCTCGTCTGAGTGTAGATTTCATGGGACACCGAAGCAAGCAAAGCAAGCGGGCGCCCACTAATTTCTACTCTAATTCTAGGTGCACTCAAGCCCAGGTCCGGCTTATCTCTCAATATCAGAACACCCGTCACACCCCAGATACAGCAACAATAATCAATATATAAAGCTGAAAATACAAGGTTAGAAATATAAAATAACTCCATGCAAAATCCTCGACGGGAAAACAAGCGTTAGGATTGACTCTCTTAAGGGACGTTGGATCCCAAATGCATAAGAACTATCGCAGTCCTTAGCAGCCAGGGGACGTTGGATCCCCAGCAGAGTCGCCAGCTGTCGCTACTGCGAAAATCGGCGCCGGCTGAACAGAAGAGTCGCCACCGTGCGTTATTTATCCCACGGGAGGGAAAGGAAACGCTCAGAGTAAACCTCGCACAACACGGGAAAGGTATGGTCATCGCAACCAAAACCGGGGTTCGGGAGTCGGTTACGCAAGGGGAAGGTATTAGCACCCCTCACGTCCGTCGTACTCGACGGGATCCACGCTTGTCTTCGGATATGGATTGTTATTCTATCTAAACTATAGGTCAAGGGTTAAAAAGAAAATAAAATGAAAATAAAAACGACTCGGCAAAGTATCGCACTTTATGCCTACGTATTCCCGCCTGGAACGAGAAATCAGAGTCAACGTAGTTCGCCTACCTACGGGAAAGGAGGGGAAGGTTGCTCGCTAGGATATCGCATCCTATGCCTACGTACTTCCACACAGCATGAAAGATCAGAGCAAACGTAGTTCGGGCCACGTACGACACAAGCTTGTCTTGGTTGATTTTATTCCTTCTGAAAAAAGGTTTTCTGATTAGCGGTCCAAGCGGACAAAAATGACGTTTTGGTGAGTTCACATTCTTTTACGGAAGAAGTGTCTTTTATTGTGTTTGAAATCTTTATGTGTTTTTCTGTTTGTTTTGAGAAAGAAAGAGACGGAACTCTAACCTACGGTTGCGAAAGGGAAACAAACTAACCTAACGTTATCATGCATGGGTTAAGACCTAGTGTCTATCATGCTCCTCTCTTGCACAGAGAGAAACAGAGATCCTACGGGATAGGCAGAAACAGAAACAATACCAGATATATACAGTAAAGCAGTAAAATGCATGGATGCAACAGTACAAGCGAGGCAAGGGAGTCCCACTCAACCTCGAACCTAGAAAACAATAGGCAAAAGTGAACAGGATTCACTTTCAACCCAACAGGGTAGACAGCAAACAATACAGTCCGGAAAACCAATCAATACATCAGAAATGAAATACAGTAATAAAACAAACAACTTCAGCAGCTCTGAATCAACATCTGGCTTCAAGTAATCTCCAATCAGTTACAGTCTTCAACAAGCATCAATCTCCATCTTCATGGCCTTTAGGCAAGGGCTTTGATCATCATTCTTCCATCTGCAATGGCTTTTCTTCAAGTTCAAACCTCCAGGATGAGGAATCAGTCACAAGAGTGAATTGGGTGTTAAGCAATCAGTTGACTACCAAGGGTGGTGAACAGACTGCTTCTAACACAAAAGACATTTTCTCTCAAGAGTTCTATCCCTTAGACCCTATCACCAAGCCTTCCAAAGGAAGGGGGTGAGTGTCTTAGAGAGACTCTGAATCACAGAGAAGAATGGATGCAGACAAGGCAATCCATGTTTGAGAAACAAACTTTCTAACCTAGAGCTCTGCCTAGCTCCTAAACCCTAGTCTCCTCAGCATCTGCTAACAAGAATCTTCTCTTCAACTCTGGAAGTTGATCTTCAATCTCTGGATCTCCAATGGTCTTCATCTTCTCAAGTCTTCAGCTCTCCTAAGTCCCCTGACAACCCCAATACCCAAGCAAGCAAGCAATAATCCCCAGAGGGCACACCACACCAGTCAATCATACACAGAGTATTAATAGCAGTAGGGGAGTCCTGACTTTTTCTCTAAGGGATCTAATAACTACCCATAGCCCCTATAGTCCCATAACTAATCTAGTTAAACCCTAAGTCCTAAGGGAAAGAATCAAACTTCCTAAGTCATCACCTAAAAACCCTAATTTGTTCATGTTGTTCAAACCTACACTAAGCACCTAAATTTAACTTCTAAAAAATGGGAACTAAATTGAATCTACAAGTTCAATGTCTAATCTAAACAACCTAAAAAGAATGAACAAAAAATATTGAAGCATTTAATAGAACAAAAATTACTAAAACCATGTATGAAATGAAACCATTAAAAATGTCATTTATTTAGAAAATATGGGAAAAATATCAAATAAAAAATAAAATGCAATTTTTATTTTTTATAATTTTCTAGACATCCTAAAGAAAATAATGCAAAAAGAATGAATTAAAAATGATTATTTAGCTATTTATTATGAATTTTAGAAGATGCATAAAAAATTAAAGAAAATAAAAGAAAATGAAAGGAAATAAAATGGAGGGGGTGAGAATAGCAGGGAAATCACGTTCAAGGGATTGGGCTTGATAACATGGGGGGTGTGGATAGCGCTCTGAGCCCAACCCCCCAATTAATGAAACGCAGCGTTTCAATTCTTTTGAAGTTTCCCACCAAAACTCAGATTGAATGAGGGCCGTTCGATCCCTGGTCAAGTCAATATTCCCTCCAGATCCAAGGGCGCGTGGTTCATCTTCTTCCTCCCTTCGCCTAGGGTTTCAGTCCCCTCTTCCATGCATGAAAATTCCACTCGACCTTTCTCCATGATTTCTTGATGAAAACACAAAATTCCAAGCCCTAAAATATTCTATGAAACTCCAGTAATCCATGCCTAGTCTTAGTTTTCTCTAACTCTCACTACACACTCCAAACAGAGAGCTCGAACCTCAGAACACACCATGCTTGCCTGAGATCAAAGTTGCCATAATTCAAACCTAATGATCAACAGATGTTCTACACGCTTGCCTCATTATTCTATGCCTCACCACATTGATTATAACTCAATATACAGCTTGTTATCGAAGCCAACAGAAATGGTAACCTGTTATTGATCTCCATGAATCTATCCCTAAACCTCAAGAAATGATCCTCTAGGGTTTCTAAACAATATTATCTTAGCCACATGATCTCTAACAGCCAGAACAATGAGATTCGAAGAAATGTACATACCTTGCACTTGATAATGGTGGTGGTAGCTAGACCTCAATCCAACCCTTGATACTTGCTGAAAACACTCTCCAAGGGATGAATATGCTTCTGTTTGCAGTGATTTATGCTGAAAACTTGTGAATTATGCTATTCCATCCTTCATGCAAGTTGGAATGATGAAGTGGATATGTATGATCCTTGCTCAATTCAGCCACTTCTTGGTGTGAATCCTAGGGTTTGAATGATGATGATGATGATCCAATTCAAAGATGTGAGAAATTTGGGAGATTTGTGAGAGTTTGAGGATCTTGTGCAAGAATAAGAAAATGGATGAAAATGGAGATTTTTGCCAAATGGGAGCACCAACCCTTGCATGATTCAGCTTGTATGAATATATAGGTTGCATTAGAACCTCCTAGAACATTGGAGAAATTTCCCCTTACACTTTCCCTTTCAATTTGGATTATGTTACTTTCAAATCAAGCAACCATGGATAACTCCCAAATTATGACCTAAACTCAAAATTCCACTTTAGCCAATGTTTTTAGAATGCCTTTTCCATTCAAAATGACCTATAATTTTGCATCATTTGGCCAAGATATGAAAAATACCATTTTTTAAGCCATTTTCCTTCATTAAATTCACCAATTTTGAAATCTTGTGCCATGGACATTTCCAATCTCTCATGGTCACTTTTCTAGACTCAAAATGTCATTTCGAGCAAGTTTGATGTTGTAAGTTTTTTCATTTGAAGCTTCCTTGTATGGGTTTTGGGCATAGGTTAAAATGACCTGTAATTCACAAATGACCAAAATACCCTTTGCTTGCCAAGACCATAAGTTGAGCTCCACACATCATATGAGGGCATGCTATACCATTCTAGAAAGCTAAGACAATGAGGAACAATTCTTATGTTGACCAGAAATTCACTTGAAATCTCCTTGAGGGGTAAAACTAGCTTGGAAGTCAAGTCACTTTCACAGACAAAATTTCAGATACCTCAGATGACCTGTAACTTGCAAGGACCATAACTTGAGTTCTATAAATCTCCTTGATGTCTTCCACCACTCAAATTAAAGGTCTTGAGATCCTATACAAGTTTCATGTTGGCCAAGGATCCATTTGAAGCTAGAATTTTGACTTATCTTGCTTGGAAATTTGACCTAAACTAGGGGATTTTACACAGAAACCCTAATTTAGAAGCTCCTCTTCTCCTTGATTTCTCTTGAATTATTCTTGGCATATCTCCATATCCTTCTTTATATGTCAAATGATGAACCCCACATCTCTCCACTAGACTTGAGTGCCCCTTAAATCAGTCAATTGACCTAGGGTTGACCTAGGGTTGACCCAGATGAAACCCTAGTTGACTGCCTTCAGCTATAGCTCTTGTGCTCTCATCAATGACTTGTCTCCTTCTTTAAATGACTTTCTAAGTCTCTCATAATGTCTAGATACTCTCCATGCCTTCAACTCACAGCTCACAACCCTCTTGTTGACCCTCAGATACCCTCAGCTAGGAGATGGACTCAAGGCTTGATCTGCTGAACTCTTTGCTTTCAAATCCTTTCCTGATGACTTGAATGAGATTGAATTGGGATAATAACCTCTTGATAGGCTTCTAGAGATGAGAATAATGGTTGGTCCCCTGTTGAATGACTTGCTATGCTTATGCTATGCAGATGATTAGGCTATGTACATGACTCTATATGCAAATGCTAATGACATAAACCAAGTGAATAAGGTTGGGCAAATTTTAGGGTGCAACAGTAAGGAATCACATCTTTCCACGTAAGGAAACCAACTTCTTTCCACGTAAGGAATCCAACTTGATATGTCCACGTAAGGACTCGATCTTTCCACGTAAGGAGTAAACTCATTTTTCCCCGTAAGGAATCAATCTTTTCTTGATTTGTCCACGTAAGGACTCCCATATTTCCACGTAAGGAACACCTCTTTCCACGTAAGGGACTAAAACTTCTCTTTCCACGTAAGGAATAAACTTGTCCACGTCAGGACTCACGTTTCGTCTTGATTTGTCCACGTAAGGACTCATGCTGCGTCGACATGAAGGAAGATAAATCTGTCCACGTCAGGACTCACCTCTCGACCTGCTGAAGAAAAACTTGTCCACGTCAGGACTCGCACGTCTTCGACTTGCTGGGGAAATAAAGCTCGTCCCTGTCAGGGCACACACTTCGCCAACAACACGAAGAAGGATAAATTTGTCCACGTCAGGATTCTCGTATCTTGTCATCACGAAGAACTATAAGCTTGTCCACGTCAGGACGCACATTTCACCATTACGAATAAAGATATCTGCTAGAAATAAATGGTCCACGTCAGGACACCAACACGAAGAGTAATCAACTTTGTCAACGTCATGACTTCACATTCAATCGATACGGAGAAATCAAATCTGTCCACGTTAGGACTAGCACATATCGTCAACCCGGGGAAATGAATCTGCCCACGTTAGGACGCCCACTTCTCTAGCACGAAGAAAACCCGTCAATAAAATTGTCCACGTCAGGACTCATTCCTCCATTGGTCCCAACCCACAAACTTCTTAGCACTGACGTTACAGCAACTTTGAGGCGGACTCTATTGGGGATACTTGGAAACCAAACTACCGGACACCTGCTCGGATAGCGGGCGGTAGCCTCTGAAATTCTGATTCAGGAAACCCTTTGATGACAAATAACTCTGCTTGGGGACAAGGAGATATTTTGCCTACTAACTCTAGCGGGGAAAACAAGAGAAATTTACACAAATAACTCTGTTCGGAGACGAGGAAAACTTAACCGAATAACTCTTGTGGGGAATAATGTCAAAGCTGACATTTTCGTTTAATGTCTCACGTCGAGAGATCTTGAATGTTTGATAATTCATTCGAGCAAGAGCTCTCTCCACCTGCAAGATAACAATACTTGAAACAAACGGTTAGCCAACCTGGTTTATGCTTCAAAAATGCATATGTTTGACAATGACGCAATGCCCCATTCGACATGGGAATGCTGCGCGTTTATTTGGTGGATGCAAATATGCCATTATATGCCAATGCAAATGCAGACTTGAACTGCTGGGATATAGGAAACCGCTTCGGCAAAATAAATGCTGAAGACAATGCCGACTCCGCTGGGGATAGCCAGGTGCTACGGAATTATTCCAGCAACATAAATGCTGGAAGAGTGAAGTCGGCTCAGCTGGGACATTGGGAACTTAAACCAAGCACCTCATTGAAGTAAAGCCCTGCTGGGGAATATAACTCTGCTGGAGAATAGCAGATGCGCCTGGTATGATTGGACTTCTGCTGGAGAGTGAACGGGTATCACACGATGTTCTGGTAAAATAAATGCCAGAGCGCCCAACCAATTCTGCCGGGGAGAGTCTTAATCTTCGAGTTCCACTGGGAGGAATGAAAACACTTGCTGGAAAGAGAACTCCACTAGGGCTGGAACGATTCTCTTGGGGAAAATCAACTGACTCCGCTGGGGGAGAGTAAATGACCCTGCGGGGAAAGGTAAACTGCCTGAATACAGCTCACCAATTGGAAATATTAATCTTCTGAGACTAAACCACTCTGCTTGAGATGCACTGTCTGAATACAACTTTCGATCTAGGAATCGCCAAACTCTGCTGAGGATAACCGACTTTGGGAGCATGTCCTTTGAATAAGCCACGACTAGCTGGGGAATTCGATCTTTCTTCAGTAAGGAACATTGCTATCTCAGTAGCGCGACCTGCGTGGGGAGCGAGTCTTTCGTTACTGCAATCTTTTGATCGTCCTCTTCATACGGCTATGAACCCTGCAACAACGCAAACAAGACAAGACAAGCCTATGCAACCAAATCTATTCAGGTTAACGTTAGTGACATCGTTTTCAGTTAATTCAAAGTTTTAGAAATTATTGGCAAGGGCCAGTGACGTTGTACACATGCTAGTTTCATTAAACTTAGGCGTTTTATCATGCACAAAACAGTAAAGAACCAACATCAAATACTGAATAACATATTTTATTGATTGGGCCCCTGAATGGGCGGAGTTTTGTACACGGGATGTAACTCCTGAAAAGAGGAAGCTACGCACAGCAAATATACAAGTATGCACAAGGAGCATAAATATGATGACAAATTAAATTTGGTGTACACATGTTGGCAACGGGATGCAGACAAACATCACGAACTGATCCTCCTATGACTCGCCCGACTCTAATGCTTTTCCTGGTATCCACACTTCCGAAGAGATTGTATCTGATAATCGACCCCTCGAGTATATTCTCCCGCACCAAAGCTTAATGCAGTATCAAATTCGGACCGCAGCCATTTGCTTTTCAAATCCCTAACTTTTGCGTGAACCGCCCTTTACGGGTTTTCAGTTCACCGGGATACCCTTTTTTGCCGAAGCCGCCCAGTGTAGGTTTTCAACTTCGCGGGTGTACATTTTTTCAATTTTTATCCCTAACTTTTTCCCGAACCTTTCATTCTGTTTTTGGTTCGCCAGGATGCCCCATTTTTGCCTGGACTCTCTTTTTTCTGTCCAGCGGGTCAATTTCAAGCAAAGTATTTTTTAACTGCGTCCGAATTCACAGGCGACGTAAAGTCTTCACCGTCCATGGTGGACAACAATAAAGCTCCTCCTGAAAAGACTTTTCTGACAACGTATGGCCCTTCGTAGTTGGGGGTCCACTTGCCCCTGTGATCTGCCTGCGGCAGGAGAATCCTTTTCAGCACAAGGTCGCCCGTCTGAAAGCTACGAGGATGTATCTTCTTATCATATGCTTTCTTCATTCGGCTCTGGTACAAACGACCGTATGCTAGAGAAGCTAGCCTCTTCTCATCCATTAAACTCAGTTGGTTCAACCTGTCTTTCACCCATTCTGCCTCGTCAAGTTGGACATCTCGTAAAACCCTCAAGGAAGGAATCTCAACCTCCAGCGGTAACACTGCCTCCATTCCGTATACCAGCGAGAAAGGGGTTTCCCCCGTTGATGTGCGTACCGTCGTACGATAACCATGCAAAGCGAAAGGTAGCATCTCATGCCAATCCTTATAGGTCACCACCATCTTCTGAACGATCTTCTTGATATTCTTATTGGCCGCTTCAACAGCGCCATTCATCTTGGGCCGATAAGGAGAAGAGTTGTGATGCTCGATCTTAAAATTCTGACAGAGCTCCTTCATCATTTTGTTGTTCAGGTTTGAACCGTTGTCAGTGATTATCCGTTCGGGGATCCCGTATCTGCAAATGATATCTCTCTTGATGAACCTGGCCACCACCTGCTTAGTTACATTTGCGTAAGACGCCGCCTCCACCCATTTGGTGAAATAATCAATTGCTACTAGAATGAACCGGTGCCCATTAGAAGCTGTCGGCTTGATCTTTCCAATCATATTGATTCCCCACATCGAGAATGGCCATGGCGATGACATCACATTCAGAGGACTCGGAGGCACATGGATCTTATCAGCATAGATTTGGCACCTGTGGCACTTCCTCGCGAACTTGAAACAATCAGTCTCCATAGTCAGCCAAAAATAACCTGCCCGCAGCAGCTTCCTCGTCATATCATGCCCACCAGCATGCGTACCAAAGGTACCTTCATGTATTTCCTCCATGAGCAGTTTCACCTCTTTTTCGTCTACGCAACGTAGCAGCACCAAGTCGTGATTTCTTCTGTATAAGACACCATCCGGATTCAAATAGAAGTTACCCGCCAATCTCCTGAGAGTCTTCTGATCTTGACGGGATGCCCCAGCCGGATACTCTTTATTCTTCAGAAAATTGAGGATATCGAAATACCACGGTTTATCGTCAGGTGCTTCGTCAATAGCAAACACGAAGGCAGGTCTGTCAAGCCGAGAGATAACAATGTTGGGAGCCTCGTTCCAGAAGTTGACTTTGTACATGGAAGACAAAGTGGCCAGGGCGTCAGCCATCTGATTCTCCGCTCGCGGTATATGATGCAATTCAACCTTGTCAAAGAAAGGCAACAATCTCCTTGCATAATTCATGTACGGTATTAAATTGGGTTGGCGTGTCTCCCATTCTCCTTTTATTTGATTCACTACCAGAGCTGAGTCTCCGTATACGTCCAGATTTTTGATTCGCAAATCAATGGCTTCTTCAAGCCCCATGATACAAGCTTCGTATTCGGCTTCATTATTGGTAACTGCAAAGGTCAATCGGGCAGTAAACGGGATGTGCGACCCGTGTGGAGTAGTGATGATTGCCCCTATTCCGCTACCGTAAGCATTTACAGCTCCGTCAAAGATCATCTTCCATTTGGAACCCAATTCTGGTCCCTCGTCTGGCAACGGCTCTTCGCAATCTTTCATCTTTAGGTACATGATATCCTCGTCAGGAAAATCAAACCTCATCGATTGGTAATCTTCAATAGGCTGCTCCGCCAAGTACTCAGACAGTACACTCCCCTTTATAGCCTTCTGCGAGACGTATTGGATGTCATATTCAGTTAAGACCATCTGCCACCGGGTAATTCTTCCTGATAAAGCCTGCTTTTCGAATACATATTTGATAGGATCCATCTTCGAGATGAGCATGGTTGTATGATTTAACATGTATTGCCTCAAACGCTTGGCGGCCCAGGCTAGCGCGCAACAAGTTTTTTCCAGCATTGAATATCGAGATTCACATTCAGTAAATTTCTTACTCAAGTAGTAGATCGCATGCTCTTTTCTTCCTGTCTCGTCGTGTTGACCGAGAACACAACCCATGCTTCCCTCAAGAACTGTCAAATACATAATCAAGGGTCTCCCTGCCACTGGGGGTATCAAAATAGGAGGCTCCTGCAAATACTGCTTTATTTTATCAAACGCCTTTTGACAATTTTCATTCCACGTTACAGCTTGATCTTTTTTCAACAGTTTGAATAATGGTTCACACGTAGCAGTTAGGTGAGATATGAACCGAGCGATGTAGTTCAACCTCCCTAAAAACCCGCGCACCTCTTTCTCTGTTTTAGGCGTCGGCATCTCTTGTATCGCTTTTATTTTTGCAGGATCGACCTCTATTCCCTTTTCACTCACGATAAACCCCAGCAGTTTACCCGATCTCACCCCAAAGGTGCACTTGTTAGGGTTCAGTCTCAGCCTGAACTTCCTAAGCCTTTTGAATAACTTCAGCAGATTCACCAGATGCTCTTCCTCCGTCTAGGATTTGGCAATCATATCGTCAACATAAACTTCGATCTCCTTATGCATCATATCATGAAAAAGAGTCGTCATTGCACGCTGATACGTTGCCCCAGCATTCTTCAAACCAAAGGGCGTCACTTTGTAACAAAATGTTCCCCAAGGCGTTATGAAAGTAGTCTTCTCCATGTCCTCTGGCGCCATTTTGATCTGGTTATAGCCTGAGAAGCCATCCATGAAGGAGAATACGGAGTATTGAGCGGTGTTGTCAACTAGCACATCGATATGAGGAAGTGGAAAATCGTCCTTCGGGCTCGCTTTGTTCAAGTCACGGTAATCAACGCACATTCTCACTTTACCGTCTTTCTTGGGCACTGGTACAATGTTAGCGACCCATGAGGGATATTTCGTCACAGCTAGGAAACCAGCATCCCACTGTTTTTGAACCTCTTCTTTGATCTTCACTGCCATATCTGGTCTAGTTCTGCGAAGCTTCTGCTTGACCGGCGGGCATTCTTCTTTCAACGGCAGACGGTGCACAACCATATCTGTATCGAGCCCTGGCATGTCTTCATATGACCACGCGAACACATCACTATACTCTCTGAGCATTTCAACCAGTCTTCGCTTGATGTCGCTCTGCAGCGCGGCTCCTATACGAATATTCTTCTCAACCCCTTCCGACCCCAGGTTGATAATTTCGACGACCTCTTCGTGAGGCAGAATGACTCTTTCTTCTTGTTTCACCAACCAAGACAATTCTTCGGGAACGTCACCATCTTCAACAATCTCTTCTTCGGCCTGAAATACCGGGTGTTCAAAGTCGGGACGAGTCATAGGTGGTTCAAGGATGTCATCTGAAAATGTTATCCTGCAAAAAGAATGGTTAAATGCTTCAAAATGCGTATAAAGCGAATAACTACGTTGCCATTTTATTGAAAAATATAAAACAAGAAAAACAGAGATCTCAATATTTGCACATGAAAAACGCCTTTTATTTAATGATAAACACGCAATGTTCATAATAGCACAGCCCTAAGCAAATCATGATGCCCCGGGCAAGACACCAGATTGTTCAACAATTAATAAAACAAAGCATTATTGTTTAAGAGTCACAGGAACAAGCTCCTGAATAGACCAGTTGCACAATCCCTGTCCTGGCACGCTCGGCTGAATCCAGGCGTCCATATCGCAATCGCTGTCTCCTTCGTCAGACTCTGAAGCAGCGTTGATGGTCTCATGACATACTCCACTGGCAGTGATGGTTATTGGTCCTCTGAAACGGGGTGCCCCCACAGCAGGTGTTGATGACGACGGTTGATACCCCAGCCCAAACCGGTCCATCTTCACAGGAATATCCAGCACTTTGCCCCAGCCCTTTGTCTCTCCGGTCTCTACTAGCTGTCGCTACTGCGAAAATCGGCGCCGGCTGATAGAAGAGTCGCCACCGTGCGTTATTTATCCCAACGGAGGGAAAGGAAACGCTCAGAGTAAACCTCGCAAAAAAACGGGAAAAGGTATGGTCATCGCAACCAAAACCTGGGTTCGGGAGTCGGTTACGCAAGGGGAAGGTATTAGCACCCCTCACGTCCGTCGTACTCGACGGGATCCACGCTTGCTTGGGTTGTCTACAGGATGCAAAAACAATCTATCTACGGCTGCTAAACCTAAACGGAAGGGAATTGACTCGATAGAGCGTCGCACTTTACGCCTACGTATTCTCAAGAGAGAAAGTCAGAGTCAACGTAGTTCGGGACTACAGGGAAAATTGGCTCGCCAAGACTCGCGTCTTGTGCCTACGTACTTCCACACTGCATGGAAGATCAGAGCTTTACGTAGTTCAGGCTAACTACGGCTAAACAGGGTATTCTCACACAGCAGTGAGAAATCAAACTGGTTTTAAAGGTCGGGAAGCTATGGGAAAAACTACGGTCTGGTCTCAAATGCACTTGGGCAAGAGAGAAAAAGGGTAACAATCAGTCGTCAGCGGTAAAGTCTCGATCGCACAGCCGCGAGAGAACAGAAAGTCAGTTGTTAGTGTGCTCGCTAGGATATCGCATCCTATGCCTACATATTCTCGTCTGGTACGAGAAATCAGAGCAGCTGTAGTTCGGCTACTTCGGGACCACAGCTCAAATCTCGTTTTATTAACATTCTGAAAGATGGTTACAATGAGTGAATACTGAAAAATAAACTCCTAGGAAATACTATCCTATCCATCTATAATGGAAAAATCAAATGAAAAATAGTCCCCTAACAAGTGGACTTCTAAAAATTATCTCTAAAAGGAAATCCATGAAGAAAATGTACTTTAAAAAAATATTAAATCTACCTTAATATTTTTTTACTATTTTTTTCTATTCTTTTTTTCTCACTATTTTTCCACATTCTTTTTCAATATATTTTCTTCTTTTTTCATTTCTTTTCTTTTCAAATATTTCTTTTTCTTTTTCAAATATTCTCTTTTTCTTTTTTTTTTAATATTTTTCAATATACTTTTCTACTCTTTTTCCATCTTCCCCCTTTTTTTTAAAATACTTCTTCCATATATTTTTTTCTACCTTTTTTTATATTCAATATTCTCTTCTTTTTTCTTTTCTCTATTTCCCTTTTTTTTTAATATATTTTCTCTCATACAAAAGAAAAAAACAAAAAAACAAATAAGAAAGGGGAAGGGGGTGCAGATGGATACAGGGGGTTTACCAGCAAAAATAAACAAACTGGGCCCAGCCCAGTGTACAACAAAAACGGGGGAGGGGGTACTGAATCAAAACGGAGGGTGCACATGGGCTTGGCCCATAGTCCAGCAAAAACACACGGAGGGGGGTGTGGATCCAAAAAACCGTAGTTGGGCCTGAGGCCCAATCCCTAACCCAATCTCTTCCTCCCTCCCTTCACCTTCTGAAACCCTAAGTTTCAACACTTTCCTTCTCTCTCAACCTAGCGCCGTCGCCGCCGCTCTGAACTCTCTCCGTTCTTGTTCATCTTTCAACGAAACCATCTCCAACAAACATTTCTCTAACCTCCCAAACAAACTCGCAAATCACCTCTCCAGCTCTCAAATTTCTCCCCGATCTCATACGCTCCTCCTTCTTCTTCTGTTATGAAACTCAACCAGATGGAAAATAAACAAACTTGACCAAAACTGGGATGCTATGTCGATTGTTATTCGTGGTGACTTTGAATCTTGATGATACGAGTTCAGATCTGGAAAAACAGTTCGAAGATTATGAAAGAATGAACGTGGATCTGGATTTGGTTCATGTTTCTGAAGAATCTCGATCTTGATTCAGATTTGGAGATTGGAGTTTCGTGGTGACGATGGCGATTCCGGGATGTTTGAAGTTCAGATCCAGATTTAGTTGAAGTTACATATGAAGGTTGTTGAAGATTTATGAACGTGTGGATCAAGATCTGGCGAAACGAAGGAGGTACGATGAATGCGTGGTGAAGATTCGTGATAAACATGAAGAAACAGACGAAGATCTTGAAGCTTTGAGTATTGCTCTTGTGATGATTTCTGGAAAATAATATGCAAAACATGATGAACACTGTAATCTTCAAACGAAGAACACAACGGGATTTCTGAGGAGATATGGATGAAGTTGATGGTGGTTGAGTGTTGATCGGAAGGGATGAAGGTTGATCGGAAGGAAGATGAAGGTTTCTGGGAATTTTTAGGGTTTCCGGCGACGGGTAGGGCGGCCGGAATTGGTTGAGGACATCGTCGGCGAGTGGGTTACGGTGGTTGCATGGCCGCCGGCCATGCAACCGGTGGTGGTTCAGACGCAGACACCTGGCATGGGTAGTGGGAAGGCTTAATGCATGCGTGCCACTTGTGTGTGGCGTGGCAGAGAGAGAGGAAGTGAGAGTGTGAGGTGGCGTGCGATGGATATGATATGTGGGGTCTCTCTTCGTGCAACACGTGGAACTGATTTATATACACATGCAAATTTTGGACTCGGTGAATTGGGCTTTGCAGATTGAATTTGTATAATAAGGCCCAAACGAAAATGATTACAAAAAACTCAAAAATCTGAATAATACTAAAAAAACATGGTTAAAAACCTGATTAATATCTAATCCTAATTAACTAACTAAATGATGATTAAGACCTAATTAACTCTAACTAAATCTCAATTAATTGCTAAACTAATAACACTCTAATAAATCCACTAATCTTAAAATCTAAACTAAAAACTCTAATAATCCCACTAATCTAAGATTTTATTAAACTCTATTAAATCCCTAATATAACCTATATTATTTATTATAAAAGAAATCCATATTCTTCTATTTATTTATCCTATTAAAAATGAAGCCTATTTATTTCTAATGAAGCTATTTAATTTCTAACCAATTCTAAAAAGATTGAAACTATTAAAAATATATTTTCCTATTAATATTCTATTAAAATCCATTATACTCTAAAAATGATTAAAAAATATTAAAACTACTTAAAAAAACTATCAATATTCTATATTATTCTAGAAAATGATTGAAAAGCTATAAAACCCTAAAAAATAGCTAATAAAATCCAGAAAAAACACAATAATTCCTGAAGGAACAAAAATAGCACCGAACGACAAATAACACTGCGAGAGCGCACCAAAATAGCCGGTAAAAATAAACGGGCACCGAAATATTCCTAAAAACAACAGCGCAGGCTGCAAACACCGGGAATAGCACGACTGCTCAAAAAATACGATTCTACCTATCTAAACTGATTAAAAACACCTGAGACGCGAGACGAGAGCTGTGATCCCGATAAAATCAAAACAAATGAAAAATGCACTGTATGCGATATGCAGATGCGAATGCGGTCATGCGTCGAAACATAGGACCAGATACGGGACCCAGTTGGTCAAATTTTAGGGTGCAACACTAGCGCTTAAGCTTCTTTATACGACGAGACGGCTATCTCTGACACTTTGCCCGGCCCGGGACCTTTGTCCTTGATGCGCAACCCTTCAAATGCCTGACAGGGTGTTTCGTGAATCTCTCCATCGACCTCCACATACTTAAATGACGACAGATGGCTGACCAGGATGTCCTCTTCCCCACAGACTGTAACCACGCTATCTCCTACCATATATTTCAACTTTTGATGCAAGGTAGACGTGACTGCCCCAGCCCCATGGATCCAGGGTCGTCCGAGCAGGCAGCTATACGCAGGCTGGATGTCCATGATATAAAATTCAGTCGCGAAAACCTCCGGCCCCACCTGTAGAGGTAATGTTATTGATCCAAAAACTGTTCTTCGCGTCCCATCAAATGCCCTGACTACCAAGTCACTGGGCATGCACAGGATTCCTCTGACATCTAGCTTCATCATCGCTTTCTTGGGCAGCACATTCAAAGACGACCCGGTATCGACCAGTACATGAGACATGACTGATCCTCTACACTCGACAGATACGTGCAGCGCCATATTATGCTCCCTCCCCTTAGGGGTCAAATCAAAGTCTGTAAAGCCCAAGCTATGGCCTGCATTTACATGTGACAACACTCCTTCCAGCTGATTTACGGAAACATCTTGGGGTACGAAGGAAGTATCCAGGACTTTCAGCAATGCATTTTTGTGAGCTTCAGAACACAATAGCAACGACAGTATAAATATCTTGGACGGCGTCTGTTGCAGATGCTCCACAATCTTATAATCACTTTTTCGAATCAAGCGCATGAACTCTTCTACATCCTTCGATGTCGTTGCTTTTTCATTCCCCTGCACTGGTACATTCTCAACCATCTTTCCCTTTCCCTTCGCCAGTCTTTTAGCCTCTACCTCGGGCGATATGAAGATTCTACCGCTCCTTGTCATACCTCCGGTACCAACAACATTGTCTACAGTCTCGGCTGGCTGCTTATTAACATCAATTTTTACTCCATCACAATACACTTCCAACCCATATGACCATGGGACTGCCTTCGTGCTCTCGTACGGGATTGGTCTGGCCTTAGTAATAGTGATCGGCGGTCGCTGGGCCGGTGCCTTGATAGTGATTGTCTTTCGAGGAATCGTTACAGTAGCCACATCACTTTGCTTGTCTGCTGATGCCCCTGCAGGCTCTTCAATTGCTGCTCGGTCAAACTGCAATGTGCCGCCATCTATTAAAGCCTGAATACCTTTCTTTAAATCATCACAACCCCCAACTAGGGTCCAGCATTCTAAGCAGTACTCGTCACATCTAGGATAGACACCTCCTTGCAATAATCGGCTCTTTATTTCGCACAACGGCGTCTTTAAGTCGCCGACATTCATAATCAAATTCAAACCCTCTTCAGTTAGAATGGCGTTTGCCCCATGATTAGGCATGGGCTTCTGCACTATATTCGTCCCCGCCGTTCCAAAATTGATAGCTTTACTGTCCAATAGATCCTGCACAACATGCTTAAACGCATGGCAGCCCTCTACATCGTGGCCCGGGGCCCCTGAGTGGAATTCACAGTGCCTGCTTGCATCATATCCGTACGGAGGAGTTCCCGTTATTGGCGCCAGAGTTCTTTTCTCCACCAGGTTCAACCCTAATAACGTCTGTAACAAATCTGCATACGTTGAAGGAGGCTTCTCAAACACTCTCCTTGGTTTACCCCCCTGGAATCTGTGTTGGGCAGGTTGTGCCCCCTGTTGCGGTTGCTGTTGCTGTTGCTGCTGTTGTTGTTGTTGAAATGGTTGTTGCTGAAACGGAATAGTAACACTCGCCACCTGCTGCGGCTGATTATACTGGTTTCGACCTCTGCCCCGGCCTCGGCCTCGGCCTCCAAACATTGCGCTTGCATCGCCCTGACGGCGCCCACCAAAAGCCTTCCTGTTACTGCCAGATGCAGTTGATTCCTCAGCTTGGAATCTTCCCTGTTTAATGTTGCTTTCAATCTTTTCTCCCATCAGAATTAAGTCTGAGAAACTGGCCAAAGATGTGTGAAACAACTTGTCATAAAACATGCCGGTGAATGTTCCGATGAACATGTCATTCATTTCCTTGTCTTCTAAAGGAGGACGGACCCTAGCAGCCATGTCGCGCCATCTCTGCGCATACTCTTTAAAGCTCTCACCCTTCTTCTGAGACAGCCCTTGCAATTGGACCCGGTTGGGTGCCAAGTCGCTGTTATACTTATAGTGAGCTACAAATGCTTCTGCCAGCTGCTTCCATGTCTTTATATGCGTTGGCTCCAACCCCATATACCACTCGAGGGACGGACCAGACAGGCTATCTTGAAAGAAATGCATTAGCATCCTCTCATCAGTAGAATACGCAGACATCCTTCTGTAATATGACCGCACGTGCACTTTTGGACAGGTGTCCCCTTTATACTTATCAAATGTAGGAGCTTTGAATTTGATTGGCACCCTCAAGCCAGGTACCAGGCCCATTGTTGACATGTCTAAGCCCATAACACTTTGATTTACGACCCCCCTCATCTGCTCTTCTAGCATTCTGATCCTCTGGGAGTCATCCATCGGCCCTTCGAAACCTCCGCCGGAGAAGGCGTCCTCCTGCTGATCCTCTTGCCACATACCATTCCCAGCTCCATACCCATCGTATCCATTGTTACGGCCAGCTCTGATCTGATTCATCACCGGGCCTCGCCCTTTGTTGCCGTACCCCTGAGCAACCCCAGCAGGTCCAAAAGTCATTAACCCAGTGCCGTTTCCATTTCCGAAACCTCCGTAACCCTGATTGGTCATACCATATCCGTCCTGCCCAAAGCCTTGAGCATTGAAACCATATTTCCCAGCATTATCAAATCCCTGGTCATTGAAGCCAAATCCAGCATTACCGAAGCCATTGCCTCCCATATTATCACCCAAGTTGACATCACCAAGCCCAACGTTATGGACAGCAGTCTCGTTCCCAATCCCAACGTTACCGTTCCCAGCCGCAGTAGCATTGTTGACATTAACAGCAGGTATATTGACTACAGGTGGAACCACTGGTGTGGGAGTGCCATCCCCATGAACAGTGTCGACTTGCACAGACTGATGATCCTCATTCCCGTGCCCAGCATTTCTTGCCAACAGAGGCTGCACCATAGCTTGCAAATTCTCCTGACCCTTTGCAATAGTTTCCATGGTCTGCATGAAGAGCGCTAGCTTCTCGTGCATATCTTGTATCTCGTTCTGCATTTGATCCATGATTCTTCGGCAGTTGGTGCGAGTGGAGTAGCGGTGTGGGCGCTGATCTTCAATCCTGAAAAGACCTGGTACAGTGCAAGCAATGAGATACCGTGCAATAATCCCCTGTAATGCAATATGAATATGAATGCAATGCAATGTGTCTGTGCGTTAGGGAACATCATTCCCCGATTCTAGTGCAAAGGTGCCGGTGCGGTGACAGTGCTAGCAATACGAAGATCGGAGCTGAATCATAGAAAGCCTCATATATTGCAGAGAAATCCAATAAGCAAAGAATACAATATCACTGAGTACAATAAGAAGGCATGACCTCAACCAACAATCCTGGTGATGGTCAGCACTATGCAAATAAAGCATACAAGTTAATACATGAAATGATCAAGTACTCCCATAAGCCTGATACTCTTCTAGCAACTTCTTGGTCTCTGGATGACCTGGTCGGGTAAGCAGCCCTTCAACAAGTTGATTTCTTCGTTTGAGCACACGTCGCACTTCACCAGCGGTTTCTTCCCATGCCCCTTCTCCGAAGCGATCCTCTAGCTTCCGCTTCTGAGACACGGCTTCGTTCCTGCCCTCGATGGCCTTGTTCAATGCATTCTGGAGACTATACCGGGTCATCACTTCTTCTTCAGACTTCCTGATGCTAGCCTTCAACTGCTCTTCGAGGTCGGAAATTTGCTGCTTCAATTTATCTTCCCTCTTTTTATTGTTGGTCAGCGTAGCATTCCAAGTCTTATTGCAAGAAGAGATTTCTCGGTGTGCTGTGTCGAGTGCTTTCTTTTTGGATTCCAATATGTCATGGGAGCTTCTGAACTCTTGACCCAGCCGTTCGCGCTTCTTCCTCTCTTCAGTCAACTCAGCACCCAGCCTGTTTACTAGTTCGATCTGCTGTTGGAAAGCATGCACAGCCTTGTTCTTCTCACTCCGTATCTGAGCCAGCTCTTGCTCTAGCCCTTCATTGATCTTCATCAAGGCTTCCTTTTCTTTAACAACTTGCTCGTAGGCCTCCCTAGTAACAGTAGTTGGCTCTTTCACCGGAGTATGAACAGGGACTGGTGCAGCTGGAAATGGCATCAGTAGTTGTCTTGCTCTCTCTTGAATCCAAACTCTGTATGGCGCATAAGCCTGACAATCATTCTTCCCCAACAGTGGCTTCCCTCTTCTGTTAATACGCGTCCAGGCATGTTGCAGCTTGGCTAATAACTCTCCCTTCAAATCACCGGTGAAGTACAGAGATTCCTGTACTTCTTCCTCCTTTGGTGGGTTCTTCAAAGCGTATCCGAACTGGCGAATGAACAGAGAAGGGTTGTAATTGATACACCCTTTTCTTCCTATCAACGGAACATTAGGATACCTAGAACAACTGAAAATAAGCTCAGACCCCAGCAAGTCTCGATCAAACCACTCAATGTCTTCAGAAGATAGCCTCATCATACGCTCTGGCCAGTCAGATGTAGTTGCACTATCCACAAAAGGTCCCTTCAAGGGAAGATGGCTCTTAAACCACATGTACAGCAAAGGCACACAACAAGAGACATTCTTGCCTCTCCTGTTCTCATTTCTGTAGTGCATCGAATGATAGAAGTCCCCGATCAGTATAGGCACCGGGTTGCCAGCAGCAAACAGATGAAATGCATCCATGTCCACGAAGTTTGGGAAATTGGGAAACATCACTATCCCATAAATGCATAGAGCCAAAATAGCGTTAAAGACCACCCAACACCCATTCTTGGCGTACTCTTGAGCCTTACCAACCAGAAACTGGAGAGAGAAACCCGGAACCCCTCGCCAAGAGGTCATCAGCAGCTCAGAAGCATTCATGTGCAAGGCCTTAGCTAAATCCTCCAACTTGGGCTCAGCGGCAGAGTGAATAAAAGGAACTGCATTCTGTACCGGCAGCTCAGTAAACTCTACATACTCCTCCATGGTAGGCCCCAAGATAAAATCAGCAAACGTGAAACATTTCAAAGTAGGGTCGTAGAATTGCATTGAGGTGTACAACCCATTCAATTCATCATTAGTGGATTTGCGAACCAAACCCAACAACCGTCCGTAACTCTGCCTGAAGCTTCTACGGACATCCTCATCTGCCAGAGAAATCAGACCCAGGAGTGGAGTAATATCAGGAATAGGTAGCTTGTACGCAACTGTCATCCTCAAACCAGCCATGATCAATACTCAAAAGTCCAGACACTAGAACCAGGGGATATGCAAATGCACCTGCAGCACAGACACGCGTTAATGGGATGCAATGATAATGATTATGCAAATAATGCAATGCAAGCAACATGCAACAGGGACCAAGTGTTATAGCTGAGAAGCCTGAACCATATCAACAAGTCTCAGATAGACCCTCTAGAATTCCTCAAACCCTGGTCTCAGATAGACCCAACATGAATCTCTAACACTGGTCTCTGATAGACCTCATAACATAACTCCAACTGGTCTCTGACAGACCTCAAACCATAACTCTGACTGGTCTCTGATAGACCTCTTCACTGTCCATAAATACCCAGGATCTCAGATCAAGAAATAACCGGTATCTAAAGGTCTAGTTACCTGCATAACCCTAAACCCTCTCACAGGTAGGTGTCCTAGTAACTGACAAAGGTATGGCATCATATGCGGTCGTCGGCGTCACAGACTTTCAGGGTTGATGATACGATTCCCAGAAGGAGTGGCATCATCAAATCCTGAAGAGGCCTCACTTAGCCAACTTCCAAACGATCGGTCCCCAGAGTCGACAATCCAACTAACCAGCAACCCGAGCCACCCAAAGGGCAGGACAGGAGGCCAACCAGAAGAACCTCGTCTGAGTGTAGATTTCGCGGGACACTAGGACATGCAAAGCACGTGCGCACCCACTAATCTCTACTCTAAGTCTAGGTGCACTCAAGCCCAGGTCCGGCTTATCTCTCAATCATGGAACGCCCATCACACCCCAATACAACAATAATAATCAATAATATATAATGCTGAAAATAAAGGTCAGGAATATAAATCCATACAAAATCCTCGACGGGAAAACAAGCGCTAGGATTGACTCGCTTAAGGGACGTTGGATCCCAAATGCATAAGGAACTATCGCAGTCCTTAGCAGCCAGGGGACGTTGGATCCCCAGCAGAGTCGCCAGTTGTCGCTACTGCGAAAATCGGCGCCGGCTGAACAGAAGAGTCGCCACCGTGCGTTATTTATCCCACAGGAGGGAAAGGAAACACTCAGAGTAAACCTCGCGCAAAGACGGGAAAGGAATGGTCATCGCAACCAAAACCTGGATTCGGGAGTCGGTTACGCAAGGGGAAGGTATTAGCACCCCTCACGTTCGTCGTACTCGACGGGATCCACGCTTGTTTTCGGGTATGGATTGTTATTCTATCTACTCTACAGGTCAGGGGTTAAAAAGAAAATAAAATGACTCGGCAAAGTATCGCACTTTATGCCTACGTATTCCCGTCTGGAACGAGAAATCAGAGTCAACGTAGTTCGCCTACCTATGGGAAAGGAGGGGAAGGTTGCTCGCTAGGATATCGCATCCTATGCCTACGTACTTTCATACAGCATGAAAGATCAGAGCAAACGTAGTTCGGGCCACATACGACACAAGTCTGTCTTGATTGCTTTTATTCCTTCTGAAAAAGGGTTTTCTGATTACTGGTCCAAGCGGATAAAAATGACGTTTTGATGAGTTCACATTCTTTTACGGAAGAAGTGTCTTTTATTGTGTTTGAAATCTTTATTGTGTTTTTCTGTTTGTTTTGAGAAAAGAAGAGACAGAACTCTAACTTACGGTTGCGAAGGGAATCAAACTAACCTAATGTTATCATGCATGGGTTAAGACCTAATGTCTATCATGCTCCTCTCTTGCACAGAGAGAAACAGAGATCCTAAGGGAATAGACGGAAACAGAAACAATAGCAGATATATACGATAAAGCAGTAAAATGCATGGATGCAACAATACAAGCGAGGGAAGGGAGTCCCACTCAACCTCGAACCTAGAAAACAATAGGCAAAAGTGAACAGGATTCACTTTCAACCTAACAGGTTAAACAGCAAACAATACAGTCAGGGAAATTCAATCAATACATCAAAAATCAAAAACAACAAAAATAAACAGCCACAGCAGCTCTGCATCAACATCTGTCTTCAAATCATCTCCAAACAGCTACAAGCTTCAGCAAGCATCAATCTCCATCTCCACAGCCTTCAAGCATGGTCTTTGTCATCAATCTCCCATCTGCAATGGCTTTTCTCCAAGCCTCAATCTCCAAGCTGAGGAAGCAATCACAAGAGTGAACTGGGTGTTAAGCAATTAGTTGACCACCAAGGGTGGCAAACAGACTGCTAACAACACATAGAATATCTCTCTCAAGAGTTCTATCTCTTAGACACTATCACCAAGCCTTCCAAAGGAAGGGGGTGAGTGTCTTAGAGAGACTCTGCATCACAGAGAGGAATGGAGGCAATCAAGACCTTCCATGTTTATGAATCAAGTTTGCTACTCTAGAGCTCTGCCTAGCTCCTAAACCCTATAGCCTTCAACAGCTGCCAGCAAAGGATGCTCCTCATCAACTCTGGAAGTTGGTCTTCAATCTCTTGATCTCCAAATGGGCTTCATCTTTTCAGGTCTTCAGCTCTCCCAATCCCCAAGCAAACCCAATACCCCACACAGACAAACGAAAATAACCCTAGAGAGGGCACACCACACAGTCAAACAGATATAAGCAGTATACTAATAGCAGTAGGGGAATCCTAATATTTTCTAAGGGATCTATTAGCTACCCATAATCCCTATAGTCCCATACCCCAAAGATTCAATCTACAACTCATGAAAGAAATGATTTAATTCTCCTATGTTATCTCCTAAACCCTAGTTTTGATCATGCTAATCACACCTAAACAAATCACCTAAAATTAAGTCCTAAAAATATGAACTAAATTTCATATACAAGATAAAGGTCTAAGCTAATCAACCTAAAAAGAATGGATCAAAAATGTTAAAGCATCTAATCAAACCAAAATTAACAAATTCATGCACTAAACTAAACATCATTTAATCCTATTTAAAAGAAAAATATGCCAAAAATATGAAAATAAAATGAAATATTAATTTTTTTGTGTGATATTTTTCTTGACAAAATTATGAGCATTATGCAAAAACAACCAATTAAAATCATGCATTTTCCAATTTTTTATGATTTTTTTAAAGAAATGAAATGAATTAAGAAAAAATTAAAAGGAATTAAATTGGCTGAGGGGTGCATCAAGTAATGAATTCTAGTTAAAACAACAAAATGGGCCCAGACTGGGGGCGCGCATAGCAAGCGCGTCTGGGCCCAATGCACTCAGAAACTATAACAAAAATTAAAAAAAACAATAAACGGTGCGAATAGTAAAGATTTAGTTCATTTTAGGTTTAGGCCTGAAGATAGGGGGTGTTATTAGTAACTGAAACCAAAGCCCAGTCAGAAAAATAAGTGAAACGGTGCGTTTAGCCTTTAGGATCTCCCTCCGTTTTCATTTAAACCACGGCCGTTGGATTGGTCTCAGAGTCAAGGTCAAACAAGCAATCGTGTGGCCCTCGCTTCGTCTTCAACCTTAGAAACCCTAGGGTTTCAGAAAATTTCCCTCCATACACGCACCTTCCATCTCCTTGTTCTCTCTCCATTCACCATGAAATCACACGATACAAAAAGCAAAAACGATCCATTTTCTTCCCTCTACACAGCCATATCATCAGCTCCTTCTAAAACTCAACCAATAACCAAACCCGATGAGTGCAACATTCGGATTCCACCATTATCACCTGCTATCAACCATCTCAATTCTTTCTAATTCTTGCCCTAACATAATCTACATCTTTCCCTAATCATTCTAAGCTATTAACCTAAGATTATCTTGCATTATCCTTGAAGTTCTAAGCTCCAACAGTTTTGGTACACCATTGTTAACCTTCATGAAACTTCCTCAAACTCACCAAAATCAATCATCTAACCTATCCTAACAGTTCTATGCTAACAATTCTCTATAATTCTAACTAAATCAATCAAATCGAATGGATTACCAACCTGGTGTAAATGGTGGAAACAGGTGCTGAATTCTATTGATCCAATGCTTGCAATGAGTGGAAATGGATCAGGGAACTTGATTATGAGTTCTGTATGCAATGAATCTTGTCCAAGCCTCTTGAATCTTGCAATTCCAACTTTCTTGCTCCTTGGATGATGGAAGTGGTTAGCACGAGTTCTTCTTCAATTCTACCAAATTCTGATGGAAATGTGATCTATGGAAGATGTTGATGATGATCAGATCAAGAAAAATGGAAATTGATGGAGATTTGATGAAGTTTGAGAGGTTTTGCAAAAATGGAAGAATTGTGTATAACTTGTGTTTTGATCACAATGATTCACCAACCATGGCATGGAGTTACTTCATTCAATATATAGATGAGAATAGAAAGCCCTAGAAGCTTGGAGAAACTTCCCATGCACACTTTCCCTTGGATTTGGATTATGTAACTTCTTTTGTAAGTAACCAAGTATAACTCTCAAATCTTGAACCAAACTAAAAAATAAACTTTTGCCAATGTTCTTAAAACATTTTTTCCAATCAAAATGACCTATAATTTCACCCCATTTGGCCAAATTATGAAAAATCTCAAATTTAGGTCATTTTTTATTCATTAAATTCACCAATTTTGAAACCTTGAGCCATGAGCCTTTCCAATCTTTCATGGTCACTTTTCTAGACTCAAAATGTCATTTGGAGCAATTTTGATGTTGTGAAGTTTTCCATTTGAAGCCTCCTTGTATGGGTTTTGGGCATAGGCTTGAAATGACCTGTAATTCTCAGATGACCAAAATACCCTTTGCTTGCCAAGACCATAAGTAGAGTTCCACAAATCATATGAAGGCATACCATACCATTATAGAAAGCTAAGACAATGAGGAACAACTCTTATGTTGACCAGAAATTCATTTGAAATCTCCTTGAGGAGTAAAAGTAGCTTGGACGACAAGTAACTTTCACAGACAAAATTTCAGATACCCCAGATGACCTGTAACTTGCAAGGACCATAACTTGAGTTCTATAAATCTCCTTGATATCTTCCACCACTCAAATTAAAGGTCTTGAGATCCTCTACAAGTTTCATGTTTACCAAGGATCCATTTTAAGCTTGCATTTTGACTTATCGTGCTTGGAAGTTTGTCCTAAATCAGGGGATTTTACACAGAAACCCTAATTTAGAAACTCCTCTTCTCCTTGATTTCTCTTGATTTATTCTTAGCATATCACCATATCCTTCTCTACATGCCAAATGATGAACCCCACATCTCTCCAATAGACCTCAATGCCTTTCAATCAGTCATTTGACTCAGGGTTGACCCAGATGAAACCCTAGTTGACTGTCTTCAACTGCAACTCTTGTGATCATATCAATGACTTGTCTCCTTCTCCAACTGACTTTCTAAGTCTCTCATGATGTCCATATACTCTCCATGCTCAGCTCAATTCACAACTCACAACTTCTTTGATGATCCTCAGATACCCCCAGATAGGAGATATATTCACTGCTTGATCCAACTAACTTCTTAGCTTTCAATTTCTCTCTGAAGACTTGAATATGCTTGAATTAGAATAATAACCTCTTGATAGGCTCATAGACATGAGAATAATACTTGGTCCCTTGTTGGATGACTTGCTATGCTATGTTATGCAGATGATTAGACTATGTACATGACTCTATATGCAAATGCTAATGCAATTGAAACATAAACCAAATGAAATAGGTTAGGCAAATTTTAGGGTGCAACAGGCATATAGTAAAAAAAGCGTGGCATTTCCATGTCGAATTGAGCATTGCGTCATTGTCAAACATATGCATTTTGAAACATAAGCCAGGTTGGCTAACCGTTTGTGTTCAAGTGTTGTTTCCCATGCAGGTTGAGAGAACTTTTGCTCAAAGGAATTACTAAGCATTCAAGATCTCGACGTGAGACATTCAACGAAAGTGTCAGCTTTGGCATTATTCCCCACAGAGTTATCATGATGCATTTCTCTTTGTCTCCGAGCAGAGTTATTTGTGTAAATTTCTCTTGTTTTCCCCACCAGAGTCGCTTGTTGAAGTCTCTAGTCCGGCCAGCGGATTACTTTATTCAAATTTGTTGTTACGTCAACATCAAAGGGTTTCGTGAATCAGAATTTTAGAGGTTGCCGCCGGTTATCAGAACAGGCGTCCGGTAGTTTGGTTTTCAAATATCCCCAGTAGAGTCCGCCCCAAAGTCGCTGTCACGTCAGTGCTAAGAAGTTTGTGGGTTGGGACCAATGGAGAAATGGGTCCTGACGTGGACAATCTATTCCTATATTGATGGGATTTTCTTCGTGCTAGAGAAGTGGGTGTCCTAACGTGGACAGATTTATTTCCCCGGCTTGATGAGATGTGCTAGTCCTAACATGGACTGATTTGATTCCTCCGTATTAATTGAATGTGGAGTCCTGACGTGGACAAAATTGATTACTCTTTGTGTTGGTGTCCTGACGTGGACCATTTATTCCCAGCAGATATCTTCCTTCGCAAGGGTGGAATGCAAGTCCTGACGTGGACAAGTTTATCTCTCTTCGTGTTGGTGAAGCGTGAGTCCTGACGTGGACAAGTTTTATTTCCTCAGCGGGTCAAAGATGCGTGAGTCCTGACGTGGACGAATTTATAGTTCTTCAGGTCAACGAACGGTGTCCTGACGTGGACGATGTTACCCCCATGTTGATAGGATTTTCTTGTGCAGACGAAGATGTGAGTCCTGACGTGGACAAATCAAGACGAGATGCGAGTCCTGACGTGGACAAATCAAGAGGAGATGTATTCCTTACGTGGAAAGATGTGATTCCTTACGTGGAAAGATGTGATTCCTTACGTGGAAAGATATGGTTCCTTACGTGGAAAGAAGATGGTTTCCTTACGTGGAAAGATGGTTTCCTTACGTGGAAAGGTGGGTCCTAACGTGGACGAGGTATTCCTTACGTGGAAAGATGTGATTCCTTACGTGGAAAGAAGATGTATTCCTTACGTGGAAAGAGGTTGGTTCCTTACGTGGAAAGAAGATGTATTCCTTACGTGGAAAGAGGTTGGTTCCTTACGTGGAAAGAAGATGTATTCCTTACGTGGAAAAAGGTGATTCCTTGCGTGGAAAAAAAGATGTATTCCTTACGTGGAAAAGTAGGTCCTAACGTGGAAGAGGTATTCCTTACGTGGAAAGTTTAGTCCTGACGCGGACAGATCCAGAAAGGAGTTTACTCCTAACATGGAAAGTTTATTCCTAACGTGGACGATTTATTCCTGACGAGATGTGTTAGTCCTAAAGTGGACAATGTATTCCTATGTTGATAGAATCCCCTTGGGCTGATGAGATGCAGACGAGTTATCCCCAGCGAAGCCGCCGATACTTTTCCGGGTCGACGGCAGGTGGAGTCCTAACGTGGACAAGTTTTAGTTTAGATTTTCCGTGTTGACAAAACAGGCGTCCTAACATGGACAAAGTTCTATCCCTTCGATGATAGAATCTTTTTCAGGCTGATGTAAATAATCCCCAGCACGGTCGCTAATGGATAAGTTTGTCGCCGTAACAACCAGATCCAGTCAACAGATGTTGTTATTCAAGCAGTGGTGCAGTTTATTTCTGCGGTTGGCAAATTCCCGGGTTCTTAGTATTCAACCGTCTCGTACCTCGAATGTTTGAAGGTCGTTCGCTCTTCACCCAATCGGGTCCAAGTCGCTTAAATGGGGCAGCTGTTGCACCCTAAAATTTGCTCAACCTGTTTCACCTGGTTTATGTTTCAATTGCATTAGCATTTGCATATAGAGTCATGTACATAGTCTAATCATCTGCATAACATAGCATAGCAAATCATCCAACAAGGGACCAAGTACTATTCTCATCTCTATGAGCCTACCAAGAGGTTATTATCCAAATTCAAGCATATCCAAGTCATCAGAAAGAAATTGAAATCCCAGAGAGGTCATTGGACCAAGCAATGGATCTATCTCCTATCTGAGGGCATTTGAAGATTATCAAAGAAGTGGTGAGTTGTGAATTGAGCATGGAGAGTATGTAGACATCATGGAAGACATAGAAAGTCATCTGGAGAAGGAGGCAAGTCATTGATATGATCACAAGAGTTGCAGTTGAAGACAGTCAACTAGGGTTTCATCTGGGTCAACCCTGGGTCAACCCTAGGTCAATTGATTGATTGAAAGGCATCAAGGTCTATCTAAGGGGTGTGGGGTTCATCATTTGACATGTAAATAAGGATATGGTATTGTGCCAAGAAGAAATAAAGAGAAATCAAGAAGAAGAGAGGTTTCTAAATTAGGGTTTCTGTGTAAAATCCCCTAATTTAGGGCAAACTTCCAGGAAAGATAAGTCAAAATACAAGCTTCAAATGGATCCTTGGCTAACATGAAACTTGTAGAGGATCTCAAGACATTTAATTTGAGTGGTGGAAGACATCAAGGAGATTTATATAACTCAAGTTATGGTCCTTGCAAGTTACAGGTCATCTGAGGTATCTGAAATTTTGTCTGTGAAAGTTACTTGTCTTCCAAGCAACTTTTACCCCTCAAGGAGATTTCAAATGAATTTCTGGTAAACATAAGAGTTGTTCCTCATTGTCTTAGCTTTATAGAAAGGTATGGTATGCCTTCATATGATTTGTGGAACTCTACTTATGGTCTTGGCAAGCAAAGGGTATTTTGGTCATTTGAGAATTACAGGTCATTTCAAGCCTATGCCCAAAACTCATACAAGGAAGCTTCAAATGGAAAACTTCACAACATAAAACTTGCTCCAAATGACATTTGGAGTCTAGGAAAGTGATCATGAAATATTGGAAAGGCTCATAGCTCAAGGTTTCAAATTTGGTGAATTTAATGAATAAAAAGTGACCTAAAATTGAGATTTTTCATAACTTGGCCAAATGGGATGAAATTATAGGTCATTTTGATTGGAAAAAATGTTTTAAGAACATTGGCAAAAGTGGATTTTTGAGTTTGGTTCAAAATTTGGAAGTTATGATAGGTGGCTTACAATGGAAGTTAACATAATCCAAAATTCAAGGAAAGTGTGCACAAGAAGTTTCTATCAAATTCTAGAAAGGTCCATGAGTGTCTATATATTGGATTGAGTAGCTTCATGCATTGGTTGGTGAATCATTGTGATCAAAATACCAAGTTATACATCATTCTTCCATTTTTGCAAAACCATTTCAAACTCCATCAAATCTCCATCAATTTCCAAAGTTCTTGATCCTATCACCACCTAAATCATTCAAGGATCAAATTCACATCAAAATCTGTTTGAATTGAGGAAGAAATCGTTCTATCCAACTTCACCATTCAAAGTGCAAGAAAAAGTGGTTACAAGAATCCAAGAGGTTTGAGCAAGTGATAGTGCATACAGAAGCAAGGATCAAGTGTGTTGATCAAATCCAGATCATTGCAAGCATTGGATCTGAAGAATTCAGCACCTGTTTTCATCATCAAACCAGGTTGGTAATCCTATCGAATTAGCATGATTTAGTTAGCATGTTAGAGAATTATTAGGTTAGAATTGTTAGGTTAGGTTAGAGGATCATTTCCATAAAGTTTGAGAAGATTTCATGGATGCTGCCATTGGAGTGCAAGAACTGTTGTGGTTTAGAACTCTTAGATTAATGCATGATAATATTCACTAGATAGCTTAAAATGATCAGCATGGCGTGTGGATTGTATTAGTGTAATAGTTGGCAAGAATTGGCAAGATGGATATCAGTGCAAAATGGTGGAATCAGAATCTTCTACCTATCGGGTTTGATGCTTGAGTGAGTTTTAGGGGAAAATAATACCATGGCTGTGTAGAGGGAAGGATGTAGATCATTTTTGATCTTTACATCGTGAGATTTCATCAAGGTATGAGGGAGCACGATGGACTGGAAAGTTCATGCATGAATATGGAATTTCTGAAACCCTAGAACTATTTGGAGAAGACGATCTCCTGGCCATTGGATTAGTCTAATTTCATTGACTCTGAAGTTGATCGTAGGGCTGTCATTTAAACTTGAGAAACGGAGGGAAATTCCAAAGGTGAAACGATGTGTTTCACTTAAAACTCAACCCTGGGCTCAGCAAATGTTGCTTTTCACACCCCCTCAACTCAGGCCCAATGTGTTTTCAACTAGATTTTCTGCTAATTGCACCATTTTCTTTTTTTCTTTTTTTTTTTGTATTTTCTGAGCATGCATTGGGCCCAGACGCGCTTTGCTATGCGCGCCCCCCAGTCTGGGCCCATTCTCTTGTTTTAACTAGAATGATTGATAACTGCACCTCCTAACCCAATTAATTCATTTTAATTTTACTTAATTCATTTTATTTCTTTGAAAAATCATAACAAAATGAAAAATGCTTATTTTTTAGTGGTTGTTTTTGCATTAGGTTCATATTTCTGTTAAGAAAATTAAGAAATAATAAAATTCCAATTTAATTTTGTTTTAGCATTTTTAGCATATTTTTCTTTTAAATAGCTTTTTAAGTGGTTTAATTTGATTCATGATATTGTTAATTTTAGTTTAACTAGATGCTTTAATATTTTTGACCCATTCTTTTTAGGTTGATTAGCTTAGAACTTTAGCTTGTACATAAAATTTAATTCATGATTTTAGATTAAAATTTTAGATGATTTGTTTAGGTGTGATTCGAAGAACCAAAACTAGGGTTTAGGTGTGGCATAGGTGTAATAGATCATTTCTTTTAGGAGTTGTAGATTGAATTTTTGGGGTATGGGACTATAGGGGTATTATGGGTAGATAATAGATCCCTTAGAAATTACTAGGTTCCCCTATTTTACTATTACTATTAGTATACTGCTTGTATTTGCTTGACTGTGTGGTGTGCCCTCTCTAGGGTTATTTCATTTGACTGTGTGGGGTATTGGGCTTGTTTGGGGCTTGGGGTCTGAGTTGAAGACTTTGATGATGAAGGCCATTGGAGATCAAAGAAGAATGAAGGCCAACTTCCAGAGTTGATGAGGAGTATCTCTTGCTGGCAGCTGTTGAAGGTTGTAGGGTCTAGGAGTTAGGCAGAGCCCCAGAGTAGGAAACTTGATTCACAAACATGGAAGGTCTTGTTTGCCTCCATCCTTTCTCTATGATTCAAAGTCTCTTTTAAATATCCACCTCCTTCCTTTGGAAGGATTAGTGAATGTATTTAAAAGATAGAACTTTTGAGAGAAAATTGTCTGTATCATGTTAACAGTCAGTGAGCCACCCTTGGTAGGCAATTGGCTGTTTAACATCCATTTCATCTTGTTGACTAATATTCATCTTGGAGATTGAGACTTGAAGAAAAGCCATTGCAGACTGATGATAAGGATCTTGCTTGAAGGATTGAAGATGAAGACTGGTGTTGACTTGAGGACTGATGCTGATGAAGACTGTTGTTGCTGTTTCTTTTAGCTGTTTAATTTTTGATGTATTGTCTGAATTTCGCTGACTGTATTGTTTGCCATTTAACCTGTTAGGTTGAAAGCGAATTTTGTTTGCTTTTGCCTGTTGTTTTCTAGGTTCGAGGTTGAGTGGGACTCCCTTGCCTCACTTGTATTGCTGCATCCATGCATTTTACTGCTTTATTGTATATATGTTATTGTTTCTGTTTCCGTTTATCCCTTAGGATCTCTGTTTCTCTCTGCGCAAGAGAGGAGCATGATAGACATTAGGTCTTAACCCATGCATGATAACATTAGGTTAGTTTGATTCCCTTTTAAACCATAGGTTAGAGTTCTGTCTCTTCTTTCTCAAAACAAACAGAAAAACACAATAAGATTTCAAACAACAATAAAAGACACTTCTTCCGTAAAAGAATGTGAACTCATCAAAACTTCATTTTTGTCCGCTTGGACTGTTAATCAGAAAAACCCTTTTTTAGAAGGAATAAAAGCAATCAAGACAGACTTGTGTCTTTCGTAGCCCGAACTACGTTTGCTCTGATCTTTCATGCTGTATGAAAGTACGTAGGCATAGGATGCAATATCCTAGCGAGCAACCTTCCCCTCCTTTCCAGTAGGTAGGCGAACTACGTTGACTCTGATTTCTCGTTCCAGACGGGAATACGTAGGCATAAAGTGCGATACTTTGCCGAGTCATTTTATTTTCTTTTAACCCCTGACCTGTAACGTAGATAGAAATAACAATCCATACCCGAAAACAAGCGTGGATCCCGTCGAGTACGACGGACGTGAGGGGTGCTAATACCTTCCCCTTGAGTAACCGACTCCCGAATCCAGGATTTGGTTGCGATGACCATTCCTTTCCCTGTTTTGCGGTAGGTTTACCTCGAGCGTTTCCTTTCCCTCCGTTGGGATAAATAACGCGCGGTGGCGACTCTTCTGTTCAGCCGGTGCCGATTTTCGCAGTAGCGACATTACTGTTCACCTAATTACATTTTCACGAAAAATACATTCGGAGCTTTGAGAGAACCATGGAGAGCTAATTCCTTAGAGTCATTCTGCAGTAATCGCGTTCCAACGCTTTGAGGTTTTTACTTTATCAACCTAATTCGTTTCTCTTTCAACACTATTCTATGAATTGCTTTTGCTTAATCTGTTATTTTATAGAATTGTTTTGATTAAATTCGTATGATTGCATCATTAGCTTTTATTCGCCGTTATGTCGCTTTGTCGTTAATTCGCGTTTATAATTCGTGTTTGCTTAATTCACGAAAAGTTAATCCGTTTGCTTAATTTGGAATATAGGATTGGTAATCTAGTTTATGTCTTTTGCGCTTGTTAATTGACATAGGAATCGAATAGAGATCGAAATCGCTTAGGAAATTAGTAAGTAGAAACCCGTGATAAGCCGGAACCGAAAACAGTAGATTGACTTATTTTGATAATCACTTATTTTAACCGCTTAATTGCATTTTCTTTATTTATCCGATTAGAAACAAAACCAACTCCCCCTCCATTTCGAATTTGGTAGATTAATCACATAAAAGAATCCTTGAGACGATATCCGAGTTGAATTGTCGCTGTATTACGTTTTCATCAAAAACACTCGTTCTGATCCGCGACAACAGCTGATCAATGAGCTAGGCCCTCCACGACGGAGAGATGGATTGGGCCGACCCCGTGTGATGAGCGGGTATATATATATATATATATATATATATATATATATATATATATATATATATATATATATATATATATATATATATATATATATATATATATATATATATATATATATATATATATATATATATATATATATATATATATATATATATATATATATATATATATATATATATATATATATATATATATATATATATATATATATATATATATATATATATATATATATATATATATATATATATATATATATATATATATATATATATATATATATATATATATATATATATATATATATATATATATATATATATATATATATATATATATATATATATATATATATATATATATATATATATATATATATATATATATATATATATATATATATATATATATATATATATATATATATATATATATATATATATATATATATATATATATATATATATATATATATATATATATATATATATATATATATATATATATATATATATATATAAGAATCTTAATCGGTTGAGTAAGTAAATAAAATAATTAATTATATTTAATAATTAATTATTTAATTGAATATGTGCTTAAATATAAGTGGATGTCAAGATAATCCATTTCGAAATAATGAGAATTTTAAATGATTATCATTCTATATATAGGCTATGATCTCAAATATATCATGCTATAAGAAAATTATCTCTTTTTCTCCCCATTCGAAGAGTTTTCAAGACATTACGAGTACCGGTTGAGAAAAATCCACAAGCCAACCAGTGTCAAACACTTGTCTCTAAACTTTTGTATTTAAGAATTATCGTTGTCATTGTCTAAAAATCTTTCTCATTATATTCGTCAAGGTATTCCTATAATCATTAATATCAAAATGTCATAGATCCTAAGGTTTGTGTCCATGGGGAGACGCTTAAGCGCTCCCGGCGTGATGAATGATCAGTGCATATTTATGCACTTTCTCCTATATTTTTACTTAGGCATTTCTTTACTTTATCTTGATTATTTTTATGTTTTATTTTGTTTTTATATTTTATTTTATTTTTGGTTTAATTTGATTTCCGGACTTATTTTCAGCTTTAGCATTCTGCACGGAAACGATTATAACTGGAGTTCCGGGAATCCGTTTGAGGCGTTCTAAAAATCGTCAGAAAGCTAAGAGAGAGAGCTACGACTTTCGCGTTGGAGTCGAAGTCAGATTCGGAGCCAAAATTCCAGAATTCCGTTTGAAGTTACAACATTAGAATTTAATTTTAGTGTTGGGTCATGTATTGGGCCTGGGTTATGTTTTCGACCCAGTTGGGTTATGAACCGAATTTGCTTTCTTTTTAAAGGAAAAATACTCGTGTTACTGTTCACCTAATTACATTTTCACGAAAAATACATTCGGAGCTTTGAGAGAACCATGGAGAGCTAATTCCTTAGATTCATTCTGCTGTAATCGCGTTCCAACGCTTTGAGGTTTTTACTTTATCAATCTAATTCGTTTCTCTTTAAACACTATTCTATGAATTGCTTTTGCTTAATCTGTTATTTTATAGAATTGTTTTGATTAAATTCGTATGATTGCATCCTTAGCTTTTATTTGCCGTTATGTCGCTTTGTCGTTAATTCGCGTTTATAATTCGTGTTTGCTTAATTCACGAAAACTTGATCCGTTTGCTTAATTTGGAATATAGGATTGGTAATCTAGTTTATGTCTTTTGCGCTTGTTAATTGACATAGGAATCGAATAGAGATCGAAATCGCTTAGGAAATTGGTAAGGTAGAAACCCGTGATAAGCCGGAACCGAAAACAGTAGATTGACTTATTTTGATAATCACTTATTTTAACCGCTTAATTGCATTTTCTTTATTTATCCGATCAGAAACCAAACCAACTCCCCCTCCATTTCGAATTTGGTAGATTAATCACATAAAAGAATACTTGAGACGATATCCGAGTTGAATTGTCGCTGTATTACGTTTTCATCAAAAACACTCGTTCTGATCCGCGCGCGACAGCTGATCAATGAGCTAGGCCCTCCACGACGGAGAGATGGATTGGGCCGACCCCGTGTGGTGAGCGGGTATATATATATATATATATATATATATATATATATATATATATATATATATATATATATATATATATATATATATATATATATATATATATATATATATATATATATATATATATATATATATATATATATATATATATATATATATATATATATATATATATATATATATATATATATATATATATATATATATATATATATATATATATATATATATATATATATATATATATATATATATATATATATATATATATATATATATATATATATATATATATATATATATATATATATATATATATATATATATATATATATATATATATATATATATATATATATATATATATATATATATATATATATATATATATATATATATATATATATATATATATATATATATATATATATATATATATATATATATATATATATATATATATATATATATATATATATATATATATATATATATATATATACATATATATATATATATATATATATATATATATACATATAATATATATATATATATACATATAATATATATATATATATATATATATATATATATATATATATATATATATATATATATATATATATATATATATATATATATATATATATATATATATATATATATATATATATATATATATATATATATATATATATATATATATATATATATATATATATATATATATATATATATATATATATATATATATATATATATATATATATATATATATATATATATATATATATATATATATATATATATATATATATATATATATATATATATATACATATAATATATATATATATATACATATAATATATATATATATATATATATATATATACATATAATATATATATATATATACATATAATATA
>CAWUDS030004385.1:22500-30000 GCA_963859935.3 Lathyrus sativus | reverse complement strand
ATTTGATTCAATCCGGGTAGTGTAGACATTCCTTCATTCCCAACCCCAAACATTTTTTATTCCCCCCCTTTTTTATAGAAAATAGCCCATTATTTGCTGTCATTCTTCATCGAATCACATGAATAGAATAGATTTAGCAATAATGGAATTTCTGTTCTTTTTACTTTACTGAATCACATGAAATTTTACCGAACTACGTCTATGAAATACCGATTATGAAAAGAGGAAATTGGATACTCCAATTAGAATTTGCAACAAAACAAACAAATAGAATTGAACTTGTAATATCAATGGAAACAAATTGATCCATTTCACCTAGACTTCGGGTCGGGGTATTTTTAACAATCTAAAAAAAATGAATTCTATTTGTACTATTAGTATAGTATGATATTCCGTATTCCCATTCGATTGATATCCCAAAAATAAATTCAGGATTTGCTCGGCTCCATGAGAGAAAGATATCAAAAATAAAATAATCAGAAAAAAAAAAATACCATTTTTTTTAGCCCTTTACCATTTAAAGTGTTCAAAAAAGAATAAGAATTCACAAAGAAGAGAGATATTTTGACCCTTTATTTTAGAATTGGAGGTTTGCAGTGCATAAAAAGACTTGGCATAGATCTAACTTCAACTATAGCTATCTATATATGTCTCTTACGTTATTGCAGGCCTATTTGTTCGAGACAGCATATGTTGTGTTAATTTTTCTATTCATTCATCAATCTATTTAATGAAAAATTGGCAAAATAATGAAAGTACGAGAATTTATTGAAAATTCCCTGTAATCTAGAATTGATACCCGATTAGATAATGTGTAACAATGAAAATGGATATTCTGGAGTTGACATATATTAACAGTTCTTCTTATAATGGAAATAGAGAAGGATTCTAAAAAATCAAGATTCCTGAATTCTTCCGGAATTTGTAATTAATGGTTGCTTGCTATTTGTCCCGAAATTTTTACTTTTCTTTTGTGACTGAAAAGGTATACGTTGGTTTTTTGGAGAGGAGGGATATTCTGATCCATTTTTTTTTTATCAGGTTTTTTGGCGGCATGGCCGAGTGGTAAGGCAGGGGACTGCAAATCCTTTTTCCCCAGTTCAAATCCGGGTGTCGCCTGATCGACAAGATAATGTATTCCGTTTTGTTCATACAAAAACTTTGTCTTTTTTCCATGTGGAAGCAAGGGAAAGCGTTCTTGTCTTGAGACTTGTTTGATTCAAAATTCTACGCATTAAAATGCTTTCAATCTTTGCGTCTCGGATTCCATGAAAAATGAATTCGAGTAGTGAAATAAAAAGGAATAGATCAATCTTGAAGTCAAAGTCTTTTCACTCTACTACTGCTGTAGTGTCTGTCTACTGATTGGGTCTTGAATTAGATTGGATAGGTAGGACGGGGAATAGAATTCCATTTTTCGTTTCGTTGGCGAAGCGATAGAAGAAAAACCTTCTATACAAACTTATGTCCAATATATGAACGCTTCTGCATTTTTTCCATATTTGTTAGCTTAATGAAATTGAATATTTCGATTTATTTTTTTTTTTAATAGTTCTAATTTGATATTAATATTTTTTTTACTATGAATTTCATTTAATGTCAAAAAAAAGACTTCTAGTAAGATTCCGTTAGTATCATTAGTATCAAAAAGGTTTGGTTCTACAGAATATTTGACCGCTAGAAAATAGATTCTAGAATTCCCAATTCTTACACACTATAATTATTATATATTATTGGGCCACCCAGAAGAAGTAAATCAACTAATTGCTTCTTTCTTTTATTTTTCTTTCAAGTTGAAAGAAAAAGTTTCGACAGATATTATCCAGAAAAAATGTTTTGAACCAATTAATGAAGTTCCTTTTTCATTAAGATCCTAAAAAAAGGAAATGGAATTTTTGGAAACATAGAATAAAGTTATCTATTGACTCAATTACCAAAATATTCTGATTATGAATAACTCAACGGGACCCCCTCGAATTCATCAAAGAAAGAGTGGATCCCTGTTGAGTTCTTATGCTTTCATTTCGAAAACGAAATTCATCCGATTATTACAGGGATGATCCCAATCCGGAATATGAACCATAAAAGAAAATACCAATTAAACCGATCACAACAATACCAGCTACAGTACCTATTATCCAAAGAGGAATTCTTCCAGTAGTATTGGCCATTTATTTATCCCACTTTCCTCCACATTTGATCAAGTAGTAAGTCATACTAGAGACCTAAACAGTCATAGATAATTATGAAATGAGATCCTTCCGAATAGGATAAGAGAATTCCTAATATATATACTATTATCTTAATTTCTATTAATTGAAGAAATAATTTGAAAATAAAACAGCAAGTACAAAAATGAGTAATAAACCCCAGTAGAGACTGGTACGATTCAATTCAACATTTTGTTCATTTGGGTTTGATTGTGTCATAGCTCTATAATTCGGATTAGGTTTATCGTTGGATGAACTGCATTGCTGATATTGATCCCAAAAAAGAAACGGTGGGTACCGCTAGTCCGTGAACAGCCAACCATCGTACTGTAAAAATGGGATAGGTCCTATCTATGGTCATTGGAGCCTCCTAAAAAGATCTACTAAATTCATCGAGTTGTTCCAAAGAATCAAAACGGCCAGTTATTAAAGGAATTCCTTGTCGGGTTTCTGTAAAATACTCGTTTGGACGGGGGCTTCCAAATACATCGTAAGCTAAACCCGTGCTGACAAATAACCAACCCGCAATGAATAGGGAGGGTATAGTAATGCTATGAATAATCCAGTATCGAATACTGGTAATAATATCAGCAAAAGAACGTTCTCCTGTGCTTCCAGACATGCCGAGCTCCACATATTCTTATACAGTCAAAGGGGGATCGATTCCATAAAAGATCAGATCAGTAAGTATAAATTGACTGAAATTTTATTTTTGGTTACGATCGGCAATGGAGTACCAAGGGTCTCTTTTGAATCGACGCAATCAGTATAGCTATCCTTCTTCGAAGACAGCAACGAAATTTCACAATCAGTGACAAGATCAACTACTACCAAATAAAATTTCTTTTTTTCTGGTTGTTTCGATGTACTGAATCGAAAATTCCTCAAAGTTTAAGACTATAATATAAGATAGGGGTTCTTTACATTGATTCTTTCTTAGCTTCGGACTATAAATGGAGGATCAATGAAAATGTGGTGAATAGCATGAATTGATTTCTAATAATATAATTCATGAAGGAAATAATAATATTTCTAGAATTCAATTCGATAGGAAACATAGAAATATACTTTTTGGGGGTTGTCGAAGATCCTTTTTGTTAGAATCCCTTCTTGAATTTCATTTTCCAGAATTCAATTCATTAGTCGTCCAGTAACACGTAACAATAATATCAATATCAGTAGACACATATCCAAGAATGACCTATTCATAAAAACTTGCCCTTATTTTAGGCTTGTTTTTTTTTTATGTTATCTGGCGAAATAAAAATTATTTTTAACAAAATAAACTCATTCTGTACTCTGCACAATTTTATATTAAAGTAATATGCTGATGTCAGGCAACTGCATCATTTTTTTATGCCAGTGGGTGTTCCAAAGGTAGCCTTTCAAATTCCTGGCGAGGATGAAGCTACTTGGGTTGACTTATACCATCAACTTTTTTACAGCAGACTTCTTTTTTTAGGTGACGAGATTGAGAGTGAACTAGCAAATCAAGTTGCTGGTATGATGATATATCTCAGTTTAGAGAACAAGAACAAAGATTTGTATCTGTTTATAAATTCTCCCGGCGGAGAGGTTATGTCTGGAATGGCCATTTTTGATACTATGCAAGTTGTAGAAGCACAAGTACATACAATATGCATGGGATTAGCCGCTTCAATGGCATCTCTTATTTTGGCAGGAGGCGGAATTACCAAACGTCTAGCATTTCCTCACGCTTGGCGCCAATGATTCTTATTTGTAGAAGAAGACTATGCCTACGCCAATATGAAGTAAAAAAAGCATGGCACTCTGAGTTCGATATGCAAAAATAATTTTTTTTTAAATCATTCGATTCTATATCGAAAGAGTAGTAGGAAAAAGGGGAAGGGGTATTTACAATTTTATATTTCCTCTTATCTATTAATTAGAGCCTCTTTTAGTGTCACGATTTTTTTTTTACTTCATTTGAAAAAAAAAAAAAGAAACTTTGGGATTGCTGAATCAAAAACTACACGAAATTAAGAGAGCAACGGAATCATCATAGTCTTTAAATTTTTTAAAATATTCTAAAAAAAAAAAAAAGAAAGATGGTTATTGGATTCTTTACTGATCTGGGTCTGATAGACCCGGTATATATATATATATATTTTTATTTCTTCAATGAAAGGTAAAAAAAATGAAAAATTAAAAGTATAGAGCCGTATGCTATATAAAAAATCCAAAAGATGCTTGCCTGTACGGCTTTCAATTTAAATTGAAGTTCTTTTGAATATCCCTTCTTTCTTATTTTTTTAAGTCAAGATTGAGAGAAAAAACCAAAATATATTATACTATCAGGGTAATGATCCATCAACCTCATAGTGCCCCTTATGAGGGACCATCAGGAGAATGTATGCTGGAAGCAGATGAAATGGTGATACTTCGAGAAACAATAACAGCTATTTATTCGCAAAGAACACGCAAACCGGTATGGCAGATATCTAAAGACCTGGAAAGGGATCATTTTATGTCACCCGAAGAAGCCCAAGCCTACGGAATTATTGATTCCGTATCAGATTCTTTGCCTACGGAAGCAATTTTTGATTCCGGAGCAGATTCTTTTTTTTAAATGCAAAATTTGCATATGTCAATATTGATAGTTGGAATCAATATTGATGTTTGGACTATTTCTGTCCTTTTTATTCCTACTAAACACAGAATTTGCTTTCAAACTATTTCTGTCCCCACTATTTTTTTTCTTCTGGGAATAGTGGATTTATTCCTAAACCTTTGTCCCTAATAAACACAGATTTATTCCTAATAAATACATGCATGAGATGTTGTCTTTTCTCTTTTTAATCGTCTTAACAACCAGATTTCATAGAGTCGAATAAATTCTAAATGGAAATTATTGGGTTAGGATTGATCGAAACCAGCTCATTATGTATATGATTCACCATGCCAACTATAAAACAACTTATTAGAAACGCAAGACAGCCAATCCGGACTGTAACAAAATCTCCCGCTCTTCGGGGATGCCCTCAACGCCGAGGAACATGTAATAGGGTGTATGTGCGACTCGTTTAGATCATATACTCAAATTAAAAAATCGATTCTATTAATAAGAATTGTATATATATAATTCTATTGTGTATAAATTTTGTATCAAATTTATGGTTTCTCAATTGGTGCAAACCAAATCACCTTCATTTTCAATTTAAGATGCAAAGTATATTCCCCTTGGGGATAAAGTAGTTTCCCATTAAGCGGGAAAAATCCTATTTGAAAGAAAAACAAATTATGCCCTAAATTTAGAACGGACTAAGAGGGTCAACTACCCAGCTAATCTTCATACTTAAATACCGTTACTGTATAGCTAGATTTCATTGTGAAAGACCTATTACTAGATATTTCATGGGTAGAGCCCAGAAGTGTGAACTGTACAAATTCACAATAACATTGATTGAATCAAGATTCAATGAAGGAAGGGGCTCCGGTGTATAGAGAGGACCTCACCGTTTAACAAGTAATCATAGAAACGATGGAACCCACCATTTCTTTGTTTATTTTATTTACTATGGTTTTTGGCATACCTAGTATCAATAGAAGTTATTATTTAGAGTTTCAATACTTATACTTAGAAAAAATGAAAAAAAATCGTGGTTGGGAAGGTTATAGTAGCAAAAGCCATTGGAATTTTTATTTTATATATTGGAAGAATCCATGTTGTTAGTAATATACTAGAAAGGATAAAAGAATAACTGAAAGAAAAAATCAAAATAGTTATTCATCGAAGTCTCATTTATCCAATGATCAGAACTAAACGAGGATCCATCGCTCGAAAACGGAGGACAAAAAGTCGTTCCTTTACATCAAGCTTTCGCGGAGCTCTTACTCGAACTATTTCGCAACAGAGAAGAAAAGCTTTGGTTTCGTCTCAGCGGGATAGAGATAGGAAAAAAAGGGACTTTCGAAGTTTGTGGATCAGTCGAATAAATGCAATAATTCGACAGAATAAAGAAAAAATCTACTATAGTAATTTAATGTATAATCTGTACAAGAATCAATTGCTTCTTAATCGTAAAATCGTTGCACAAATAGCTATATTAAAGGGGAATTGTCTTTTTACGATTGCCAACGATATCATTAATAAAACTTCCCCGGAGAGTGAACTCCGGGAAGGTGGTAGAATAAAAGAGATTTGTATGATAAAATAGAATTCATATGAATTATGAAAATAATAAACCACGCTCAAAAAAAAATACCAATCCGCATAAACTTTGAGTTTAGATTCAATTAATGAAGTAAAGTAACTCTATTTTTTTTTTTTTAGAACAGGAGTTCTAGTAATCGACTTGCTTTTTTCATATTTTTTTTTTTTTTCATATTTTTTTTCATATTTTTTTTTTGCAATTTTAAGAAGAGGTGACGAACTTCCAAAAGGTAACAAAGATAAAATACGAGCTTGTTTTATAGCAATCGTAATCCATCGTTGTTGTTTTAAGGTCAATTTATTAACACGTCTAGATAAAATTTTGCCTTCTCGAGTGACAAGTTTGAAAAGTAAACTCAAGTTTTTATAATCAATTCGATCCCCAAATTGGATTAGGGGCGACCTCCTACGAATTGATTTCTTCTTCTTCGATTTAACAAACAGTAGCTTAGATGATTTAACAAACAGTCGCTTAGATTTATCCATGGTTTGTTTATTCCTATACCGAAAATCCCGTTTGTTATAAAACAAAGGATTTGTTTTAGTTATATATATTCTTATTTTTTTTTTTTTTTTTTTAATAAATTTTATTTTTTATATAAGGAAATAGATCCTATATAATGATATATGTATATAATTTCATGTTATAGAATTTTATTTATAGAATATAGAGAAGATAATTTCTCTGATATCTATATAATTCATTTTTATGTTATTTAATTTTTTCAATTTACCTCCTAAGGGTAATACACAAGTAATCCATTTTCTCTATTTCTTGATCTCTGCGTGAATCATATGTTTGCAACAAAAGGGACAGAATTTTCTCAATTCCAATCGACTAGGCGTATTGTGTCGATTCTTTTGAGTAATATATCGAGAAATACCTCTCGATTCCTTATTAACACTCTTTTTATCACAACTAGTACATTCTAAAATAACAGTTATTCGGATATCTTTACCCTTAGCCATGAGCCTCCTTTGGTTTTTTTTATTCACTTAACTCTTCGATTTTAAGATTCGAAGGGAAGAAGAAAAAAGGAACGAAAAAAAATATAAGTTGATAAGTCAAAATAAAATTCTGAAATATTTTGTTCCAATTCATTTTATATAGTACAG
>CAWUDS030004385.1:0-17500 GCA_963859935.3 Lathyrus sativus | reverse complement strand
TTTCTCTATTTCCGGAATATGAGTGTGTGACTTGTTATAATGGATCCTATTGATAGTACAGAACATAAAATGGATACGTCATCTTATCTTGATAGATGGCTTTACCCCGTCAGATATTTATTCTAGTATCTGGAGCACGGAATATAGAAAATAAATAGATTCTAAAGTGTTAGAACTATGATTCATACTTAATATTTATATTTAGACCTCGCAACCGGACGAAAAAAAATGAAAGAGTTAGAAGAATTCATTTAGAAAAAGAAATGGAATTTTATTCGGCCGCCGCTTATCCATTTCTTTGTATTTTTTTTTTTTCATTATATCTATTTATTGAAATTGAATAAGTGATGATCTAGCAGTTCTTACTCAGGGAATTCTTGGACTTCGATTAAAGGTTTTTTTGGAAATCATCGTGGTTCTGGTATGAATCTCAGGTTTTCCATTGATTCTATAGGGTCTTAACAAGAAAATTCTTATCAATAAAAAAAAAAAACAGAAGTCAAATCTTATTACATACACAATACAAAAAAAATGAAGTAAATAATAGAATATTCAAGAGGCCTGTAAGGATCAAGAGAAAAGACGAGTGAGCCGACTTGAAATTTTGGCATTATAAACACTAAGAATATCTTGTAGATTTCTATTTTTTGGATCTTCAAAAAAGACTGGAATCATAGGATTAACTTCAGAAGTTTCAAACTTTCTATTACACATATCTGTTTTCCAAATAACCAGTATTTGAGTCTTTTTGTTTGAGCCGTACGAGATGAAATTTTCATATACGGTTCGAAGGGGGGTTCCTTGGTTTACCTATCTCAATAAAGTCTATGATTGGTTCGAAGAACGTCTTGAGATTCAGGCCATTGCCGATGATATAACTAGTAAATATGTCCCTCCTCATGTAAATATTTTTATTGTTTAGGAGGAATTACACTTACTTGTTTTTTAGTCCAAGTAGCGACGGGTTTTGCTATGACTTTTTATTATCGTCCAACCGTTACGGAGGCTTTTGCTTCTGTTCAATATATAATGACTGAGGCTAACTTTGGTTGGTTAATCCGATCAGTTCATCGATGGTCAGCAAGTATGATGGTATTAATGATGATCTTGCACGTATTTCGCGTGTATCTCACTGGTGGTTTTAAAAAACCTCGCGAATTGACTTGGGTTACAGGTGTAATTTTGGGTGTATTGACTGCATCCTTTGGTGTAACTGGTTATTCTTTACCTTGGGACCAAATTGGTTATTGGGCAGTCAAAATTGTAACAGGTGTACCCGATGCTATTCCTGTAATAGGATCCTCGGTGGTAGAGTTATTGCGCGGCAGCGCTAGTGTGGGACAATCTACCTTGACTCGTTTTTATAGTTTACATACTTTTGTATTACCTCTACTTACTGCCGTATTCATGTTAATGCACTTTCCAATGATACGTAAGCAAGGAATTTCCGGTCCTTTATAGAGAATATGAATCATAGATATTTGTAATAAATCATTTGGGGGAGGAGTAATAGTATTTCATTGCTACAAATATGCATTATTTTTTTTGAATAAGACATGTATTTGGATATTTCCCTTCCACTTAACAAAATAAATTGGATTCTTTATTTGACATACACGAATAGTGGAAGGGAACTCTCCGAAAAAAGAATGGATTATGGGAGTGTATGACTTGAACTATTGATTGGGCCATGCAGATATATGACTTCATCTTATCTGCCACATTTGAATTCACAATTAAATGTGTCTTTGTTCCAACCACGGCGCCAGTCCTCTACAGAGGATAGTCAGTCCGGTTCGCTTGAAGAAAATATTTTCTATGATCAGACTCGATCATATCCTGTGCATGAACAGGCTCCGTAATATCCAGTAAAATAAGTAAAATGATATAATCTAAATTATGTAACATGTATTTCATTAAACTTAATAGTATGGAAATGCATTCATTTCCTATGCATTGACTCAATTTATGATACTATCGGAGTTAAACAAGTAGATCTAAAGAAAAAGCGGGTTGTATTATATTAGTAACAAGTAAATCCTTTCTATGTCAAAAATTCCGAAAATTCTTTTTTTGAGGTATACCAGGCGAAAGGTTTGAGATCACCCAGAAAGAACTTTGGATTTTGAAAACTTACTTGGGTGAAAAGCATTTACTTAAAAATAAGAACTGAATTTTTTGCATTTACAATGGATAGTTGTAATTTCGAAAAAAAAACAATTAAATCCATTTTATTACATATTATTACATAGAATCATGATATATGAGTGACTAACATATAAAGAATTTCTATGTCTGCATTCAGTTTGTTTGATTCGTGCTCGAGCCGGATGATGCAAAATTATCATGTCCGGTTCTTTCGGAGGATGGATCTATAAGAATTCACCTATCCCAATAACAAAAAAACCTGATTTGACGGATCCTGTATTAAGAGCGAAATTGGCCAAAGGGATGGGTCATAATTATTATGGCGAACCCGCATGGCCTAACGATCTTTTATATATTTTTCCAGTAGTTATTCTGGGTACTATTGCCTGTAACGTAGGCTTAGCGGTTCTCGAACCATCAATGATTGGGGAACCCGCGGATCCGTTTGCAACTCCTTTGGAAATATTGCCCGAATGGTATTTTTTTCCCGTATTTCAAATACTTCGTACCGTACCCAATAAATTATTGGGCGTTCTTTTAATGGTTTCAGTACCCGCGGGATTATTAACAGTACCTTTTTTGGAAAATGTTAATAAGTTCCAAAACCCATTTCGGCGTCCAGTAGCAACAACCGTCTTTTTGATTGGTACCGTCGTGGCTCTTTGGTTGGGTATTGGAGCAACATTACCTATTGAAAAATCCCTAACGTTAGGGATTTTTTAAATTGATTCTATTGTCAAATAAAATATCATGACAGGTGTATTGTGTATCTAGGGAAAATTCACTTTGAAATGACTAATCCCTAGATCCATCTATTTCATTTTATACCTATTCTGAATATATTGATTTGTGCTAAAGATTCAAATTTAATATTGGAAGCTTTCTTTTTATAAATAAAAAAAAAATGAAAGATTCAAAAAAATCCAATGGATTTTCAATTTATACAAAATGATTTTCGATTTGTAAAATGTTTAATATATTTTTTAAATCTTCTACGCGAAAATGTTCAATTTTCATAAGGTCTTCTTGACTCTTATTCAAAAATTCAAATACTGTATGTATATTGGACTTTTTAAGACAATTATAGATCCGGGGAGGCAATTCTAATTGGTCAATAAAAATGGATTTCAATGTAATTTCTTTTTGAGTGTTCGTTAGTTTATCCTTAACGAATCTATCATGATCATGAAAAGTAAAAAGGGGCCAAGTCATTTTGTGTTGATTGTTTTCCAAATTGAAGTTTTCTTCTTCTGCATGTAAAAAAGGAATAAATAAATCAATCAAATTCCGGGAGGCTTCATAAAGTGCTTCCTTAGGAGTGAAACTTCCATTTGTCCATATTTCGAGAAATAGTATGTCTTGTTTTTCATTTCCATTCACATAAGAATGAATACTATAATTTGCATTTCTAACAGGCATGAATACAGCATCTATAGTATAACTTCCATCTTGAATGTTGTTTAGTGTTTTTATACGATATCCCCGCTTTCTCTCAATTTGTAATTCAATACACAAATTAATAGGTTCCGTTAGGTTAGCTATATGTTGTGTCTTATCAATGACTTCCACCGAAGGTGGTAAAATGATGTCTTGAGCAGTTACATATCCAGGACCTTTGAAAGAAATAGACGCCTCCCGAGTTCCATACAGATTACTTCTCAATACAATTTCTTTCAAATTCATTAAAATTTCATGTATTGATTCTTGAATACCTACTACGGTAGAATATTCATGTGGTATTTTCTCAGATTTTGCACGTGTGATACATGTTCCGTCTATTTCTCCGAGCAAAATTCTTCGCATTGCAATGCCTATTGTATCTGCTTGACCTTTCAGAAGTGGAGACAGAATAAAGCGTCCATAATAAAGACGCTTACTGTCTACCCTTGATTCAACACACTTCCACTGTAGTGTCTTAGTAGATACTTTTAGTTTTTCTCGAATCATAGTAATCTATTTTTATGAAACTCTTGATTTAATTGTTTATTTCTCTTGAAATCTTTTTCTTTCATATTTATTGTTAGTTTTACACACGTCTTTTTTTAGGAGCCCTACATCCATTATATGGTATAGGGGTTACATCCCGTATAACGTTTAATAGTATCCCACTTCGAACAATAACTCTTAATGCCGCATCTCTTCCTCGACCGGGACCCTTTATGCTGACGTCTGCTCGTTGCATGCCTTGATCGACTACTGTTCGAAGAGCATTTCCCGTTGCGGTTGTAGCGGCAAATGGTGTCCCCCTTCGTGTACCCTTGAATCCACATGAACCGGCGGAGGACCAAGAAATCACCCGACCTCCTACATCTGTAACAGTCACAATGGTATTATTGAAACTAGCTTGAATATAAATAACCCCCTTTGGTATTTTACGCGGATGCTTACGCGAACCAATACGTCCAGTTTTCCGTGAACCAAGTTTTGGTATAGATTTTGCCATTTTTTTTTTATTTAAAAAAAAAGATAAGTCCGAAATATATGGATATATCCATTTCCTGTCAAAAAGGATTCTTTACTATTTTCTAACTAGTTATTCTATTGTATTCTATAATTCGATTAATATAGAATACCCTTTTTTCAAATATTAAGCAATAAGCAATTCTATTTATTCGAATACTTATAACTATAGACTAGATTCGAATATAGAATCTAAATTTTTCGATTTGTATGATTTAGTATTTAAGAAAAGGGCTTTCCATTAATAAGATTTTGAATTCTATTCAAAATCTTATTAATGGAAAGCCCTTAATTTATATTAATTTAATATTTTATATTAATTTAATATTATCCTTGTCGTTGTTTATGTTTTGGATTCGAACAAATTACTATAAGTCGACCTCGCCTACGGATCAATCGACATTTTGCACAAATTTTACGAACAGAGGCCGCTACTTTCATATTTTTAACTCCTTAGAAATTAAATTGAATACCAAATTTATATATTGTAAGAAAATGGGGTTTCCTTACATTTTGAACTTAAAATTGTTCCTCCTAAAAAATATTTTCAAGTTATAAAAGAGTCGGGTGGTCGTCGTCATCGACGTCCCCAAGAATAGAAACCCTATCAATCAATAGGGCCAAAATCTTCATCAATCTCTTCCAAAATCAAAATCTGCCGACCGGCATTTCGAGAATAATGTTGATACAATAAACTGTGTACAAATTCTCGATCATATTGCATATATCCTACAACAAAATATGAATCTGAGGTGGCTGCTGAGCTCACCTTTATAAATAAGCCCTCATACTTAAGGTCTTTGTCTATTTCTGCTAGAAAATCGTCTGCGTGTTCCGAAATCGGAATATAGAAGGTTACCAAATGTAAGGTAATCATAGAGAAATATCCTTGGGTGTTTTTTTTTTTCTCTTGAAATTCAATTTACCTAAAGCAACCTGCAACGTTGCAGGTTGCTTTAGGTAAATTGATAGATTCAATAAAATTAAGCGAAGTACCCACCATGATCGTCATCGTCACTAGGACCAGCCAAAATAACAACATCCAAAGGGCCCCAATTGGGATCCAGAAGCGCACCAAACAAAATATTCATATGGGCTTCTAAATAAAAGCGATACAATAAAAATCGTGTTTCTCTTCGATTATATTGCGAATACATTCGGATAAAATAGAATTCTGCGGAGGGTTCTACTGGGTCTCTAACTATAAATTTGGAGTCGTCATCCTGAAATTCTTTTTTCATGACTTTCATAAAATCGTCTGTGTGTTTCGTAATCGGAAGAAGTAATTTTACCATATTAAGCATATTATCTCACCTCCTATTTTTTCTAATCGAGCCTGTCGATCGGTGATTATACCCCTAGAAGTAGAAAGAATTACAATCCCTATTCCTCCCAAAACTTTTGGGATTTTGGGATAGTTAGAATATATTCGTAGACCGGGCGTACTAATCTGTTTAAAATTTAAACAACTTTTAAAAGGATATGATCCTTTATTATTTCTTCTATACTTTAGAGTTAAAACTAAAAACTTTTTGTTGCTTTCTCGATGTTTTCTGACGTTTTCAAGAAAACCCTGTCGTAAAAGAATTTGAACAATGTTTTCGTTCATCTTAGTGAACGGTATTGGAATAATTCTTTTTCTATTCATGTCCGCATTGCGTAACAATGTGAACATATTTCCGATCATATCTTTGTTCATGATAGCCTCCTGTAATTATGTTTTTTTATGCTATTAGGTGGAAGATAATAGGGTTTTCTTTCTAAGATAACGGAGCTGTTTTTTTTTTTTTATTTATAAGAGGTAGAATAACCCGGTTGAAGAGAGTATATATTTCATTTTTATTTTAATATTTTTCTCGAAAATAAACAAATGAAAGGCTTTTATTCTGTACATGTTAAATCATGAATTAGTACATGGAATCTCCAATAACCCTTGATGTATGTATCCTTAGGTCTATGTGTGTATATGGACCATAGATCCTGTTCATGGATATTTATGTATGGATCCCCTTTATATTTATATAATATATATATAAATCCTACTACCGATTCATGGGGATACTCCATCAAATATCAAGTATAACGTATTATATCAGATTATAGCACCTCGGGTGCGAGTGAAATTATTTTAGTAAAATTTAACTGTCTCAATTCTCGGGCTATTGCGGAAAAAATTCGAGTTCCTTTTGGATTTCCCTGTTTATCAATGAGAACGGCTGCATTATCATCATATTTTATTATTATACCATTATGACGTTTTAGTTCTTTAGAGGTACGTACAATTACAGCTCTGATGACTTGAGATCTTTCTAACGATGAATTTGGCACTGCTTTTTTGATTACAGCGACAATAATGTCACCCATATAAGCATACCGTCGATTACTAGCTCCTATGATTCTAATACACATCAATTCGCGCGCTCCGCTATTATCGGCTACATTTAAATAGGTTTGAGGTTGAATCATATCCTTTTTTCTTATCTTTCAGTCAAAAAGTTGAAATAAAAAAAATATTGTGTGTTCAAAAAAAAAAAGAAACGGAGAATTTCCTTTTTTCATACTAACATTCGTTCTAATGATTATTTGGAAAAAATGAATTGAGTTCGTATAGGCATTTTGGATGCCGCTATTGAAATCGCCTTTCTAGCGATATTTTCTGGGACCCCTCCCATTTCATAAAGTATTTTTCCGGGTTTAACAACAGCTACCCAATATTCAGGCGATCCTTTTCCCGAACCCATACGCGTTTCGGTAGGTCTTACTGTAACTGGTTTGTCTGGAAATATGCAGACCCATATTTGTCCACCCCGGCGAACATTTCGTGACATTGCCCGTCGACCCGCTTCTAGTTGTCTAGATGTGATCCAAGCGGGCTCAAGTGCCTGAAGAGCATATTTTCCGAAGCAAATTTTATTACCGCGAGAGGCGTTTCCTTTTAATTTCCCTCTATGATGTTTGCGGAATCTCGTTCTTTTTGGGTTATAGTTGATGGTTATTTCTCAATTCCATCTCTATTACAGAACCGTACATGAGATTTTCACCTCATACGGCTCCTCGCAAATAAATCGATTGAAAAATCTGGAACCGAAAAAAGAATAATAATTAAAATAATATACACTAATATACATATTTTTTTCTAAAATAGAAAATGAAATAGAATCGCGGGATTTTCGCGGGCGAATATTGACTCTCTGATTATAAATTGAAGATGTAATGTTGGGTTCGTCCACAACTCCTCAAAAAACCATGAATTTTTAGTTTCTTCCGCCATCCCATCTAATGAATCAGTAAGATTTCTAATTTTCATGGAATCTTTTGTATTCACAGGTTCCGTCGTTCCCATCGCTTTTCAATTTATGGTTAGGTCTAAATTCTACAATGGAGCTGCTTTAATAAGATTAATAAGATTTTGTTTTTTTTTTATTCTTTTTTGTTGAATCAACCCTCTCAGTTTTCTTGATTCGTGGCTCTTTATTCGTTTATTCTAATATTCATCCATATATGGATGAATTTTGAATATTGATGCTTTATTACACTACTTTTTATGAGATGACCAATAGACCTTTACATAGTAGAATTCTATATCATTAATATCCTTTTTCTAGCTTTCTTTCACCCCTTCATTTATCTGTATATTCTTATTGCTTTACAACTAATAATTTTATTTTTTTATTTCAGTTGCTATAATTATATCACCACATAGATCCTTATTTTGATTTTCTATTTTCGGCAGTTCTTTCTATCCAGATAATGGGAAGCGATGAGTAGGTTTTTTATAGTAATGAATTCTACGAATTTTTGTAGAAATTGAAACACTCAAAAAAAACCAACGAGTCACACACTAAGCATAGCAACTCCTTCATTCTAAAATGATTCATTAATTTTTTTTTATTCAATCTTCCAAATTTTGTAATTTCTTCAACGTAAAGTATTTCAAATTGTCATTTTTTGTTTTAAAAAAAGATGCAACGTTATAAGGGAAAGTTGATTAGTCGTTGTTTAGAAGTTTTGAAATATCCAGATTTTGACTCCGAATACCCCAAACAAAGTTACAAGTGGAACGGAACAAAAATCCATTGGAGCTCGAATGGTTTGTAGAGGAACCCTACCTTCTCTCGTCCATTCGACACGTGCAATTTCTTTTCCTTCCATACGTCCCGCAATTTTTATTTGAACTCCTTTTGTATCTGCCTGTTCAGCTAATTCAATACCTTTTTGCATTGCTTTACGAAACGAAATTCGATTCCGTAATAGTTCGCTTAAAAATTCTGCAACAATTTTAGCGTCTCTATAAAGATAAGGACTTGGAAGTTTTGTAATTTCAAGGTCGAGTTCTCGGTTCCCACAAGTTACTTTTTTTTGCACTTGAGTCTTTAATTGTTCGACTCTTAGATCCTTAACCTTTTCTTTTAAGGAGTCTGGAAGTCCCATATAGATTATCACTTTAATCAGATCGATTCTTTTTTGAATCTTTATTCGTCCCATTCCATAGCCAGAGATATCGGTCTCGAATTCACAGGATTCGGGTACCGTTTTTTGTATAAAATTATTGATACAATATCGTATAATTTTATCTTCTTTTACATTCTCGGAATACATTTTTGGTTTTGCAAACCAAATAGAATAATGACTTTGAGTTGCACCAAGTCGGAAAACAAGCGGATGTATTTTTTGGCCCATAACCACCACTCGGTATCTTTTTGTTTATCCATAATTATATTTTTTTTTATTAAACTTTCTATATCTTTATTTCTTTTTCTGTTGCAGAATAATACAATTCTTTTTATTCTGCAACAGATTGAGTAATTTATTAATTAATCCGAATCCTCATAATGTTCATTTTTATCAATGATGATTGCGAAAAGTATCCTAAAATGAATGGGAAAATTCACTTCAATGATGATTGTGACCTGTATTTTTAAATATATGGTAAAAAAATATAGGTCCAAGGGTAAATTGAGAAATATATTTTTTCTCATTTTTTGGATACCCTCCCAAGTTTTCGAGTAGGTGAAAATTCTCCTAATTTATGGCCTACCATACGATCTGTTATATAAATAGGTAAATGCTCTTTTCCATTATGGATAGCAATGGTATGCCCAATCATTGTAGGTATAATGGTAGATGTTCTGGACCAAGTTTTTATTAACTCCTTTTCTCCTTTTGTGTTAAGCTTCTTTATTTTTCTTAATAAATGATTGGCTACAAAAGGATTTTTTGTTCGTGAACGTGTCATAGTTAATTATTCCTCCTATAATAACTAAAAAAGTTAATTTTGTTCTCTTATATTTCCAATTCTAAAATATAGAATCTCTAAAAAAAGAAAATCCTATAATGTCCCAGTAAATTGCTATTTTCTTTTGTAAAGACGAAGAAACAAATTCTATTTTATCTACGCTTACGCTCGACTATTTACTACGGCGACGAAGAATCAAATTATCACTATATTGATTCGTTTTTCTAGTTCTTCTTCCAAGTGCAGGATAACCCCAAGGAGTTGAGGGTTTTTTTCTACCAATTGGGGCCCTCCCTTCACCACCCCCATGTGGATGGTCTACAGGGTTCATAACGACCCCTCTTACTACAGGACGCTTGCCTCGCCAACGTTTAGCTCCGGCTCTGCCCAAACTTTTCTGGTTTACCCCAACATTCCCTACTTGTCCAACTGTTGCTGAGCAGTTTTTGGATATCAAACGGACCTCGCCAGAAGGTAATTTTAATGTTGCTGATTTACCTTCTTTTGCAATCAGTTTCGCTACAGCACCCGCTGCTCTAGCTAATTGTCCACCCTTTCCAAGTGTTATTTCTATGTTATGTATGGCCGTGCCTAACGGCATATCGGTTGAAGTAGATTCTTATCAAAACCCCTTCCCAAACTGTACAAGCTTCTTCCAAAGCATACGGCTTTCTGGATGTAGATTCTAATATCTATACAGCTGCATCTTATATATCGTTTATTTCGTAGATTATAAATGACATAACGAAGTACCATACCACATGAGTGGATATATATTATACGAATCCAAATCTTCCGAATGACTCATGTTATGATCTTCTACATCCTAGGTCTTTCTGTTCCGTTCCTTCATCTGGCTTATGTTCTTCATGTAGCATTCAGACCGAATGACTCTATGAAATTACGTTGCTACTTACACCTAGTACGGGTAACGTAGGAGACATTTCTATTTTTTCCCGGGGGAATCCTTAGAATTACCACTGCTTCGCTTTCAATTTGTCCTTGACCATCAAATGAAATGTGAATAATCCGGATCTTCCCCTTATTTGTTTGAAACGAGGAGCGCTTCGTGTTCTGTCGGTGCTTGAAACAATTTTGTCTTCTCCATATTACTATATCTCTAGGGTCAATAATGGTATATTAGCAACTACTGAACTCAATCACTTGCTGCCGTTACTCTTCAGTTTTCTGTTGAAGTCTATCCTGTAGAGGTACTCCAATTGGATAAGAGATCGATTTCTAGGTTTCGCCATAAACCTAATTGGTTACTTCCAATTACGTAAATCAATAGTTCAAACCGCACTCAAAGGTAGGGCATTTCCCATTTTTATAGGAACTTCTGTACCATAAACAATGGTATCTCCAATTATAGCCCCTCTGGGGTGTAAAATATATCTTTTCTCACCATCCCCATAGTGTATGAGACAAATGTGTGCATTTCGATTAGGGTCATATTCTATAGTTATGATTCTACCATATATGTCTTTTTCATTGCGTCGAAAATCAATTTTACGGTATAGACGCTTATGACCTCCCCCTCTATGCCCTGCGGTAATAATTCCTCTGGCATTACGCCCTTTACAACAATGATGTTGTCCAGAAATCAAACGATTTCGTGAATTGGATTTCACTTGACTGTTTAAGGCTCCATTGCGTGTGCTCGGGCTCGAAGTTTTATGTATCGCCATGTTATTAATTGTTTAAGTTCTTTTCTTTCTAACTAAGAGGTGGAATAGAATAACCCGATTCTAAGGAATCGAATAAGCCGGTTCAAGCATAATGATCATACGTTTGTAATGCATTGTATGTCCCATAATAGGTCGCATTCTTCTACCGTTTCTTGGGAGTCCATCGTCCATTGATACAGATCAAATGTTATTATAACTATTCTAACATAATTGGATTGAATCGACCACACCTTTGTTATTGATGGATGATGAGATTCCATTGATATTGATACGGATCCAATCGTTTTTTTTTTGAAAAGAAGATAAAGAATGAATATAGTCAATATAATTCAGATAATCATGTAGCTGTATTTACAAATTTCATTCTGTAACAAAAATCGAGTGGGGGATATTTCTATGGGGATGCATCCAGTAGGAATTGAACCCACGACTTCGCCAATTATGAGTTGGGTGCTTTAACCACTCAGCCATGGATGCTTCGAGGAAACCCTCCGACTTCATCACTAACCCAATTTCAATTGAAGTCAAATCTTTTGGATAAATCAATTTCTCCATGTATGTATCCTTTATCTAATACATACATAGAGAAATTGATTAAAGATAAGATAGATATATATCTATAGATTTCGACTTTTTTATTGATCACTCCTAATAGATATCAAATACATCTCTGCACAAATCGAATTGATATAGAAAGTATCAATTAGAATAAAAAAATGCGGATATAGTTGAATGGTATAATTTCTCTTTGCCAAGGAGAAGACGCGGGTTCAATTCCCGCTATCCGCCGTTACTTCTGTATTGAATAGTATATTTCTTTATATTATCAAATATATATATAAGTGAATTTCCATTTTTATCCAAAATGGTGCGGAGACAGGATTTGAACCCGTAACCTCAAGGTTATGAGCCTTGCGAGCTACCAAGTTGCTCCACTCCGCCATGCCATAAGAAGAACAATTGACAATTAATGGAAAACAGAGATTGAATTTGCCTGCCGCCCCTCCACCATATCTGTACAAATAGAATAAACCATTTATACGGAATGGTCAAGGGACCGTCCTATGATCGCAGATCATCAAAAAGAATAAAAAAATGAAGAGAATTTTTTATTCTTACCAACTCGATCTTGTTGCACCGGGCAACAAACATTGGTGAACCATTTCACGAAGTGCGTGTCTAGATAATCCAAAGTGTCGATAATTACCTCGTGATCTTCCAGTCGCAAAACAACGTCGATGAAGACGTGTAGGTGCACTATTACGCGGTAGTGCTTCGAACTTTGCCTTAATTTCCCATTTCTCACTTAACGACTGAGCTTTGCTCATTTCTTTTTTTGGAGATCGTCGAATCAAATGATATTTTTTTTCCAATTTTTGCCTCTTCTTCTCCCTGGCAATGCTACTTTTCTTTGCCATTATGATGATGATTCATTTCCTATTAGTATCAATGATAGAAATAAGTCGGATCCTAGATGTAGAAATAGAAGAAGCACCTTCTTCATACAAAGAGATTCAATTTTTGGAGATACAATAAAGAATGAAATTAACCAAATTTACCTGATGTAGAGGCAATCAAGAAAGCTGCATAAGTAAATATATAACCTACCGAAAAGTGGACTAATCCAACCAATCTTGCTTGGACAATCGAAAGAGCCACAGGTTTATCTCTCCATCGAATCAAATTCGCCAAAGGTGTGCGTTCATGAGCCCATGCTAAAGTTTCAATCAATTCCTGCCAATATCCGCGCCATGAGATTAAGAACATAAATCCAGTAGCCCAAACAAGATGTCCAAATAAGAACATCCACGCCCAGACTGATAAACTATTCATACCAAAGGGGTTATATCCATTGATAAGTTGTGAAGAATTTAACCATAGATAATCTCTTAACCATCCCATCAAATAGGTTGAAGATTCATTAAATTGTGAAACATTACCTTGCCATAATGTAATGTGCTTCCAATGCCAATAAAAAGTAACCCATCCAATGGTATTTAACATCCAGAAAACTGCCAAATAAAATGCGTCCCAAGCAGAAATATCACAAGTACCACCTCGTCCCGGACCGTCGCAAGGAAAACTATAACCAAAATCCTTTTTATCCGGCATTAACTTGGAACCACGTGCATCTAAAGCACCTTTTACTAAGATCAATGTAGTTGTATGTAAACCAAGAGCAATAGCATGATGAACCAAGAAGTCTCCAGGCCCGATTGTTAAGAATAGAGAATTACGATTCTCATTAATAGCATTTAACCAACCCGGCAACCATATGCTTCGCCCCGCATTGAGCGCCGGACTATTCGTTGAAGATAAAAGTACATCGAAACCATATGAAGTTTTACCGTGAGCAGATTGTATCCATTGGGCAAATATGGGTTCGATCAAGATTTGTTTCTCCGGAGTGCCAAAAGCAAGCATGACATCATTATGGACATAAAGTCCCAAAGTATGGAACCCCAGAAATAGGCTGGCCCAACTTAAATGGGATATGATAGCTTCTTTGTGCTCTAACATTCTTGCCAATACATTATCCTCATTCTGTTCGGGATTGTAATCTCTAATAAAAAAGATAGCTCCATGAGCAAAAGCCCCCGTCATAATAAATCCTGCAATGTATTGATGATGAGTATATAACGCAGCTTGAGTAGTAAAGTCTTGTGCTATAAACGCATAAGCAGGTAACGAATACATGTGTTGAGCTACCAAAGAAGTAATGACCCCTAACGAGGCTAGAGCAAGGCCTAATTGAAAATGAATTGAATTATTGATTGTGTCATAAAGACCCTTATGTCCACGCCCCAATCTACCCCCCGGAGGAATATGCGCTTCTAAAATATCTTTTATACTGTGCCCAATACCGAAGTTAGTTCTATACATATGACCAGCAATTAGAAAAAGAATTGCAATAGCTAAATGATGATGGGCCATATCGGTAAGCCATAAACTTTGCGTTTGAGGATGGAATCCCCCGAGAAGTGTTAGAATGGCAGTTCCCGCGCCTTGCGAAGTACTAAATAAATGATTACTAGAATCGGGGTTTTGAGCATAAAGATTCCACTGACCTGTAAAAAATGGCCCTAATCCTTGAGGATGAGGCAATACACTTAAGAAATTATTCCATCGAACATATTCTCCTCTGGATCCTGGAATAGCCACATGGACTAAATGCCCTGCCCAAGCTAAGGAACTGACTCCAAATAGTCCTGACAAATGATGATTGAGGCGGGATTCGGCATTTTTAAACCACGAAACGCTCGGTTTCCATTTCGGTTGTAGGTGTAACCAGCCCGCTAATAAGGATATGAAAGAAAGAAATAATAGAAAAATAGCTCCAGTATAAAGATCCTCATTAGTACGTAAACCAATTGTATACCACCACTGATAAACACCGGAATAGGCAATATTCACTGGGCCAAGCGCACCCCCTCGCGTAAAAGCTTCTACAGCCGGTTGACCAAAATGGGGATCCCAAATTGCATGAGCAATAGGTCTTACATGTAAAGGATCCTGTACCCATGCCTCAAAATTTCCTTGCCAAGCTACATGGAAGAGATTCCCGGAAGTCCACAGAAAAATGATTGCTAATTGTCCGAAATGAGAAGCAAAAATATTCTGATAAAGACGTTCCTCAGTAATATCATCATGACTCTCGAAGTCATGTGCGGTAGCAATACCAAACCAAATACGACGAGTAGTGGGGTCCTGAACTAAGCCTTGGCTAAACCTTGGAAATCTTAATGCCATAATGCTTTTCAAATCCTCCTAGCCATTATCCTACTGCAATAATTCTTGCTAAGAAGAATGCCCACGTTGTGGCAATTCCACCCAGAAGGTAATGTGTTACTCCTACAGCACGTCCCTGTACAATGCTTAAGGCTCTAGGCTGAGTAGCAGGAGCAACTTTTAATTTATTATGAGCCCAAACGATGGATTCAATAAGTTCTTGCCAATAACCACGCCCGCTGAATAGAAACATTAAACTAAAAGCCCATACAAAATGGGCGCCTAAGAAAAAAAGACCATATGCAGATAATGAGGAACCATAAGACTGAATTACCTGGGATGCCTGCGCCCATAAGAAATCGCGAAGCCACCCATTAATGGTAATCGAACTCTGCGCAAAGTTTCCTCCTGTGATATGAGTTATTACTCCTTGATCATTTATACTTCCCCAAACATCTGATTGCATTTTCCAACTGAAATGGAATATTACTACAGAAATTGCATTGTACATCCAAAATAATCCTAGGAAGACATGATCCCAAGCGGATACTTGGCATGTCCCCCCTCTTCCCGGGCCATCACAAGGGAACCGAAAACCAAGATTTGCTTTATCCGGTATCAAGCGTGAGCTACGAGCAAATAGAACACCTTTTAGGAGTATCAATACCGTCACATGAATTGTAAATGCATGAATATGATGTACCAAAAAATCTGCGGTTCCTAATGGAATAGGTAACAAAGCTACTTTGCCGCCCACTGCCACTAAATCACCACCGCCCCAAGTCAAACTGGTGCTTGTTGTTGCACCAGGGGCTGTTGTGCCAGGTGCTAAAGCATGGGTATTTTGTATCCATTGAGCAAAGACAGGTTGTAATTGTATAGCGGTATCTGAAAACATATCTTGAGGGCGCCCTAAAGCACTCATGGTATCATTATGAATATACAACCCAAAACTGTGAAAACCTAAAAATATACACACCCAGTTGAGATGTGATATGATTGCATCACGATGTCTAAGAACACGATCTAATAGATCGTTGTATCGAGTAGTTGGATCATAGTCTCTTACCATAAAAATGGCTGCATGTGCAGCAGCACCAACTATGAGAAAGCCCCCAATCCACATGTGATGTGTGAACAATGACAGTTGTGTACCATAATCAGTAGCTAGGTATGGATAAGGAGGCATAGCATACATATGGTGAGCTACAATAATGGTCAAAGAGCCTAACATAGCTAGGTTAATAGATAATTGAGCATGCCATGACGTTGTTAGGATCTCATATAGCCCTTTATGACCCTGGCCTGTAAATGGACCTTTATGGGCTTCTAAAATATCTTTTATACCATGACCAATACCCCAGTTAGTTCTATACATATGACCCGCAATGAGAAAAAGAATTGCAATAGCTAAATGATGATGTGCAATATCAGTAAGCCATAGACCACCAGTTAGTGGGTCTAATCCTCCACGAAAAGTAAGAAAGTCCGCATATTTTGACCAATTCAAGGTAAAAAATGGGGTTGCTCCCTCAGCAAAACTTGGATAAAGTTGAGCCAAAAGATCCCGATTCAAGATAAATTCATGAGGAAGTGGGATCTCTTTGGGATCTACTCCAGCATTTAGAAATTGGTTAATTGGTAAAGATACATGTACTTGATGCCCCGCCCAAGAAAGAGACCCAAGTCCTAGTAGACCTGCCAAATGGTGATTCAACATGGATTCTACATCTTGAAACCAAGCCAATTTTGGAGCAGCTTTGTGATAATGAAACCAACCAGCAAAAAGCATTAAGGCTGCAAAGACCAACGCACCGATTGCAGTACAATAGAGTTGTAATTCACTAGTTATTCCAGATGCTCGCCAAATCTGAAAAAAACCGGAGGTTATTTGTATTCCCCGGAAACCTCCCCCTACATCACCATTCAATATTTCTTGGCCTACTATTGGCCAAACCACCTGGGCACTAGGTCGAATGTGAGTAGGATCATTTAGCCATGCTTCATAATTTGAAAAACGAGCACCATGGAAATACATGCCACTCAGCCAAAGAAAGATAATGGAGAGTTGACCGAAATGAGCACTAAATACTTTTCGGGAAATCTCCTCTAAATCACTAGTATGGCTATCGAAATCATGAGCATCAGCATGTAGGTTCCAGATCCAAGTAGTAGTATCAGGTCCCTTAGCTATTGTTCTTGAGAAATGACCAGGTTTTGCCCATTGCTCGAAAGAAGT
>CAWUDS030004384.1:0-72844 GCA_963859935.3 Lathyrus sativus | reverse complement strand
CTGATGAGCCTGCAGGGGCAGTAGTGGATAATCGGAGTGATGTGGCCACAGTGACGATTCCGCGGAAGACGATCACTATTGCAGCACCAGCTCAGCGACCACCGTTTATCATAACTAAGGCCGGGCCAATCCCGTATGAGAACACGAGAGCAGTCCCATGGTCGTATGGGCTGGAGGTGTATTGTGACGGGATTAAGATCGACGTTAACAAGCAGCCAGTGGAGATTGTGGATAATGTTGTTGGCTCAGGAGGCATGACGAGGAGCGGCAGGATCTTTATATCTCCTGAAGTGGAAGCCGAAAGGCTAGCAAAAGGAAAAGGGAAAGCGGTTGAAAATGTTCCGGTTCAAGCAAATGAAAAAGAGGCAGCATCGAAAGATGTAGAGGAATTCATGCGCTTGATTCGGAAAAGTGATTATAAAATTGTGGAGCATCTGCAGCAGACGCCATCCAAAATATCTATCCTATCGTTGCTGTTGTGTTCGGAAGCTCACCGAAATGCTTTGCTGAAAGTCCTGGACACTTCTTTTGTACCACAGGATGTCTCCGTAAATCAGCTAGAAGGAGTATTGGCACACGTGAATGCAGGCCACAGTCTGGGCTTTACTGATTTTGACTTGACTCCGAAAGGGAGGGATCATAATATGGCATTACACGTGTCTGTGGAGTGTAGGGGATCGACAATGTCGCATGTATTGGTCGACACTGGATCGTCTTTGAATGTGCTGCCTAAGAAGGCTATGATGAAGCTGGATGTTCGAGGGATTTTGTGTACACCCAGTGATTTGGTAGTCAGAGCGTTTGACGGCACGCGTAGAACAGTCTTCGGATCGATTACCTTGCCTCTGCAGGTGGGGCCAGAAGTGTTTGCAACGGAGTTTTATATCATGGATATACAGCCTGCGTACAGCTGCTTGCTGGGAAGACCTTGGATTCACGGGGCAGGGGCAGTCACGTCTACCCTGCATCAGAAGTTAAAGTATATGGTCGGAGACAGTGTAGTCACCGTGTGCGGAGAAGAAGACATCCTTGTCAGCCATCTATCTTCGTTTAAATATGTGGAAGTCGACGGAGAGATCCACGAGACGCCATGCCAGGCATTCGAAGGTTTGCGCATAAAGGACAAGAGCCCCGGGCCAAGCAAAGTGCCAGAGATAGCTGTCTCATCGTATAAGGAAGCTCAAGCTCTAGTGGAAGCAGGAGAAGCCAAGGGCTGGGGCAAAGTATTGGACATTCCTGTGAAAATGGACCGGTTCGGACTGGGGTACCGACCGTCGTCATCAACTCCTTCCGTGGGGGCCCCTCATTTCAGAAAGTCAATCACCATCTCTGCCAGTGGAGTCTGTCACGAATCTATCAATGCTGCTTCAGAGTCTGATGAAGGGGACAGCGACTGTGATATGGAGGCCTGGATTCAGCCAAGCACGCCAGGACAAGGACTGTGCAACTGGTCTATTCAGGAGCTTGTTCCTGTGACTTTTAAACAGTAATGCTTTGCTTTATTAATTGTTGAATAATCTGATGTCTTGCCCGGGGCATCAGGATTTGCTTAGGGCTGTGTTGTTATAAACATTGCGCATTAATCATTAAATAAATGGCGTTTTTCCATGTGCAAATACTGTAATCCCTGTCTTTCTTGTTTTGTATTTTTCAATAAAATGGCAATGTGGTTATCCGCTTTATACGCATTTTGAAGCACGTAACCCTTTCTTTTGCAGGGTAACATTTTCAGATGACATCCTTGAGCCACCTATGACTCGTCCCGACTTCGAGCACCCGGTATTCCAGACCGAAGAAGAGGTTGTCGAAGATAGCGACGTTCCTGAAGAACTGCCTTGGTTGGTGAAGCAAGAGGAAAGAGCCATTCTGCCTCACGACGAGGTTATCGAAATTATCAATTTGGGGTCGGAAGGGGTTGAGAAAAATATTCGTATCGGAGCCGCACTGCAGAGTGATATCAAGCGAAAACTGGTTGAAATGCTCCGAGAGTATAATGATGTATTCGCTTGGTCGTATCAAGATATGCCAGGGCTCGATACAGATATGGTTGTGCATCGCCTGCCACTGAAAGAAGACTGCCCGCCTGTCAAACAAAAGCTTCGCAGAACACGACCAGATATGGCAATGAAGATCAAAGAGGAGGTTCAGAAACAGTGGGACGCTGGTTTCCTGGCTGTGACGAAGTATCCCTCATGGGTTGCCAACATCGTACCAGTGCCAAAGAAAGATGGCAAGGTTCGGATGTGCGTGGATTATAGAGATTTGAATAAAGCAAGCCCAAAAGACGATTTTCCACTTCCTCACATTGACGTGTTAGTTGATAATACTGCTCAGTACTCTGTATTCTCCTTCATGGATGGCTTTTCAGGCTACAATCAAATTAAAATGGCGCCAGAGGATATGGAGAAAACTACTTTCATAACACCTTGGGGAACATTTTGCTATAAAGTGATGCCCTTTGGTTTGAAAAATGCTGGGGCAACATATCAGCGTGCGATGACGACTCTTTTTCATGACATGATGCATAAAGAGATCGAAGTTTATGTTGACGATATGATTGCCAAATCCCAGACGGAGGAAGAGCATCTGGTGAATCTGTTGAAGTTGTTTAAAAGACTTAGAAAGTTCAGGCTGAGGCTGAACCCTAATAAGTGCACCTTCGGGGTGAGATCGGGTAAACTGCTGGGGTTTATCGTAAGCGAAAGAGGAATAGAGGTCGATCCTGCTAAAATAAAAGCGATTCAAGAAATGCCGACGCCTAAAACAGAGAAAGAGGTGCGCGGGTTTTTAGGGAGATTGAACTACATTGCCCGGTTCATATCTCACCTAACGACCACGTGTGAACCATTATTCAAGCTGTTGAAGAAAGATCAAGCTGTAACGTGGAACGAAAATTGTCAAAAGGCGTTCGACAGAATAAAGAAGTATCTGCAGGAGCCTCCTATTTTGATACCCCCAGTGGCAGGTAGACCCTTGATAATGTATTTGACGGTTCTTGAGGGAAGCATGGGTTGTGTTCTCGGTCAACACGACGAGACGGGAAGAAAAGAGCATGCGATCTATTACCTGAGTAAGAAATTTACAGATTGTGAATCCCGATACTCAATGCTTGAGAAAACTTGTTACGCGCTGGCCTGGGCCGCCAAGCGTTTGAGGCAGTACATGCTGAATCATACAACCATGCTCATCTCGAAGATGGATCCAATCAAATATATATTCGAAAAGCAGGCGTTGTCAGGTAGAATTGCCCGTTGGCAGATGATCTTGACTGAATACGATATCCAATACGTCTCGCAAAAGGCAATAAAGGGGAGTGTGCTGTCTGAGTATCTGGCGGAACAGCCTATTGAAGAGTACCAATCAATGAGATTTGATTTTCCTGACGAGGATATCATGTATCTCAAGATGAAGGATTGCGAAGAACCATTGCCAGACGAGGGGCCAGAGCCGGGGTCCCAATGGAAGATGATATTTGACGGAGCTGTGAATGCTTACGGTAGCGGAATAGGGGCAATTATCACTACGCCACACGGGTCGCACATCCCGTTTACTGCCCGATTGACCTTTGCCGTTACCAACAATGAGGCCGAATACGAAGCTTGTATAATGGGGCTTGAAGAAGCCATTGATTTGCGAATCAAACATTTAGACGTATACGGAGACTCAGCTCTGGTAGTGAATCAGATCAAAGGGGAATGGGAGACACGTCAGCCCAATTTGATACATTACATGAATTATGCAAGGAGATTGTTGCCTTTCTTCGACAAGGTTGAATTGCACCACGTGCCGCGGGTAGAAAATCAAATGGCTGACGCTCTTGCCACTTTGTCTTCCATGTACAAAGTCAACTTCTGGAACGAAGCTCCCCAGATCACTATCTCTCGGCTAGACAGGCCAGCTTATGTATTTGCTATTGATGAAGCATCTGATGGCAAACCATGGTATTTTGATATCCTTAATTTCCTGAAGAATAAAGAGTATCCGGCTGGGGCATCCAGTCAAGATCAGAAGACTCTCAGGAGATTAGCGGGCAATTTCTACTTGAATCCGGATGGCGTCTTATACAGAAGAAACCACGATTTGGTGTTGTTGCGTTGTGTAGATGAGAAAGAGGCAAAGCTTCTCATGGAGGAAATTCACGAAGGTGCCTTTGGCACGCATGCTGGTGGGCATGCTATGACGAGAAAATTGCTGCGGGCAGGTTATTTTTGGTTGACGATGGAAACTGATTGTTTCAAGTTCGCAAGGAAGTGCCACAAGTGCCAAATTTATGCTGACAAAATCCACGTGCCTCCGAGTCCTTTAAATGTGATGTCATCTCCATGGCCATTCTCGATGTGGGGAATCGATATGATTGGAAAGATTGAGCCGACGGCTTCTAACGGGCATCGGTTCATCCTAGTAGCAATCGATTATTTCACCAAGTGGGTGGAAGCGGCGTCTTACGCAAATGTAACGAAGCAAGTGGTGGCTAGATTCATTAAGAGAGATATCATTTGCCGATATGGGATTCCCGAGCGGATAATCACGGATAATGGTTCTAATCTGAACAACAAAATGATGAAGGAGCTCTGTCAGAATTTCATGATCGAACATCACAACTCCTCCCCTTACCGACCCAAGATGAATGGCGCTGTCGAAGCGGCCAATAAGAATATCAAGAAGATCGTCCAGAAAATGGTGGTGACTTATAAAGACTGGCATGAAATGCTACCTTTCGCTTTGCACGGTTATCGTACGACGGTACGCACATCAACCGGGGCAACTCCGTTCTCGTTAGTATACGGAATGGAAGCGGTATTACCATTGGAAGTTGAGATCCCTTCTCTGAGGGTATTGCGAGACGTTCAGCTGGACGAGGCAGAATGGGTAACGAATAGATTGAATCAACTGAGTTTGATGGATGAGAAGAGGCTAGCTTCTCTGGCATACGGTCGTTTATACCAAAGACGAATGAAGAAAGCGTACGACAAGAAGATAATTCCTCGAAGCTTTCAGACGGGCGACCTTGTGCTGAAAAGGATCCTCCCGCCGCAAGCAGATCACAGGGGCAAGTGGACCCCCAATTACGAAGGGCCCTACGTTGTCAGTAAGGTCTTTTCAGGAGGAGCGTTGTTGTTGTCCACCATGGACGGAGAAGACTTTGCGTCACCTGTGAATTCGGACGCAGTTAAAAAATACTTTGCTTAAAATAGACCCGCTGGACAAAAAAAAGAGAGTCCAGGCAAAAATGGGGCATCCCGGCGAACCAAAAAACAGAATAAAAAGGTTCGGGCAAAAGTTAGGGATAAAACTGAAAAATGTACACCCGCGAAGTTGAAAACCTACACTGGGCGGCTTCGGCAAAAAGGGGTATCCCGGTGAACTGAAAACCCGTAAAGGGCGGTTCACGCAAAAGTTAGGGATTTGAAAAGCAAACGGCTGCAGTCCGAATTTGATATTGCAATGAGCATCAATGCGGGAGAATATATTTGAGGAGTCAGTTATCGGATACAACCTCTTCAGAAGTGGGGATACCGGGAAAGCATTAGAGTCGGATGAGTCATAGGAGGATCAGTTCGTGGTGTTCATCTGCATCCAGTTGCCGACATGTGTACAAAATTTAATTTGTCAAAATATTCATGCTTCTTGTGCACACTTATGTATTTGCTTTGCGTAGCTTCCTCTTTTCAGGAGTTACATCCCGTGTACAAAAACTCCGCCCATTCAGGGGCCCAATCAATGAAAATTCAGTACTTGATGCCTGTTCTTTACTGTTTTGTGCATGATAAAACGCCTAAGTTTGACGAAACTACCATGAGTATAACATCACTGGCCCTTGCCAACAATCATTAAAGCTTTGAATTAACTGGGTGTAACGTCACTAACCTGAATTGATTTGATTGCATAGGCTTGTCGTGTCTGGTTTGTGTTGTTGCAGGTTTCATAATCACACGAGGAGGATAATCAAAAGATTGTGTTAACGAAAGACTCGATCTTCACGCAGGGCATGCATGCTCGTCCCAAAGAAGGATAGAATTCCCCAGCTAGCCGTAGCTTATCCAAAGGAAGGGAGCAGAAAAGTTATTCGTCCTCAGCAGAGTTTGGCGATCCCAAGATCGTAAGGCTGTATTCAGACAGGTTCATTTTTCCCCGCAGGGTCATGCACTCTCCCCCAGCGGAGTCAGTTAATTCATCCCAAGAGAACCATCCCATCCCCAGCGGAATTCTCTTTGCAAGTGTTTTCATTCCTTCCAGTGGAATTCGAAGATCAAGACTCTCCCCAACAGAGTTGGTGATGGTTCCTGTCATTTGTTTTGTCAGAGATACTGGTGATATCAGTTCACGTTCCAGCAGAAAGTCCGATTGAACTATGCGCATCTGCTATTCCCCAGCAGAGTTATGTTCCCCAGCAGGGGTTATTCCAACAAGGTGTTTGGTTTGAGTTCCCAATTTCCCAGCAGGGTCGACTTCACCCTTCCAGCATTTATTTTGCTGGAGTAATTCCGTAGCATCTGGCTATCCCCGGCGAGTCGGCATTATCCTTCCAGCATTTATTTTGCTGAAGCAGTTCCTGTATTCTAGCAGTTCATGTGGAGAGAGCTCTTGCTCAAATAAATTACCAAACAGTCAAGATCTCGGCAGGAGATATTCAATGATAATGTCAGTTTCGGCAGTATTCCCCCACAGAGTCAGCATGATGAGATTCTCTTTGTCTCTAACAGAGTCGTTTATGCAAATGTCTCTTATTTTCCCCACCAGAGTGGCCAGGATCAGTGTCTCCTTATCCCCAAGCAGAATTTATTTGTCATCAACGGGTTCCAGGAGTCAGAATTTCAGAGGCCACCGCCGGTTATCAGAATAGGCGTCCGATAGTTGTTTTCCAGATATCCCCAGTAGAGTTCATCTCAAAGTCGCTGTCACGTCAGTGCTAAGAAGTTTGTGGGTGAGGATCATTGAAGAACCAAGTCCTGACGTGGACAATTTATTCCTATATTGACGGGTTTTCTTCAGAAGTGGGCATCCTAAGGTGACCAGGTTTATTTCCTTGGATTGGTGAAGTGTGTTAGTCCTATCGTGGGCAGATTCGGTTTCTCGAAATTAGTGGAATGGGGGGTCATGACGTTGACGAAAGTGATTACTCTTTGTGTTGGTGTCCTGACGTGGACAAATTATTTCCCCAGTGAGTCAAAGGTGTGAGTCCTTACGTGGACAAGTCTTATTTCCTCAGCGGGTCGAAGACGCCTGAGTCCTAACGGGGACAAATCAAGACGAGATCAGTGTCCTGACGTGGACGAATCAAAGAAATTATTAGTCCTAACGAGGAGAAGTGGGCCCTAACGTGGATGATGTAGTCCTTACGCGGACATATCAACAGAAGTGATTCCTAACGTGGAAAGATGGAGATTCCTTACGCGGAAAAGATCGAGTCCATACGCGGATATATCAGAGAGAGATGATTCCTTACGTGGAAGAAAGATAGTTTCCTTATGTGGAAATGGCAGCATTCCTGACGTGGAAAGTATGGAGTCCTTACGTGGACAGGTTAAAATAGCATTCCTTACGTGGAAGAAAGATGGTTTCCTTACGTGGAAAGATGAATTTATTCCTTACGTGGAAAGAAAAGGTTATTCCTTACGTGGAAAGATTAAGTCCTCACGCGGACATATCAAGATTGATTCCTGACGTGGAAAGAAATGGATTATTCCGGACGTGGAAAGAGATTGAGTCCTGACGCGGACAGATCGAAGAAGATATTCCTAACGTGGAAGAAGAAAGTTAGTCCTTACGTGGACAGATGCAAGAAAAGGTGAGTCTTGACGTGGACAGGTTCAGAACCAAAAGTTGTATTCCTTACGTGGTAAGATTGGAGTCCTGACGCGGACATGTCAAGTGGTACTGGAGTCCTTACGTGGACAGATTGATACAGTTCGCCTTACGCGGAAAGAAGATTGCTTCCTGACGTGGAAAGATGAAAGGGTTAGTCCTGACGTGGACAGATATAGAAGAAATGACTCCTAACGTGGACAGGTGTTACTCCTAACGTGGAAGAGTGTTATTCCTAACGTGGACGGTTCAGTTTATGGAAATGCAGACAAATTATCCCCAGCGGAGTTGCCGAGATCTTTCTGGGATAACAGCAAGTGGAGTCCTAACGGGGACAGGTTTTAGTTGAGATTTCTTCGTATTGATGACGAACAGAGTCCTAATGTGGACAAGCAAGCAATATGTTATGACAGAATTCTTTTCAGAATGGTGAAGACAATCCCCAGCACAATCGCACGAGATCAGTGGGTTGCTGTAACAGTCAGATTCAGCTGATGAATGTCGTTCCCCAAGCAGGAGCGCAGTTTATTTCTGCGGTTGGCAAATTTCTGGTTTCACTAGTATTCAACCGTCTCGTACCGCGAATGTCTGAAGGCTCCGGGCTCTTCATCCAATCGGGTCCAAGTCGCTTGAATAGGGGCAGCTGTTGCACCCTAAAATTTGCCCAACCTTATTCCTTGGTTTATGCTTCATTATCATTAGCATTTGCATATAGAGTCATGTACATAGACTAACCATCTGCATAGCATAAGCATAGCAAGTCATTCAACAGGGGACCAATCATTATTTTCATCTCTAGAGGCCTATCAAGAGGTTATCATCATAATTCAATCTCATTCAAGTCATCAGGAAAGAATTGGAAAGCAAAGAGTTCAGCAGATCAAGCCTTGAGTCCATCTCCTAGCTGAGGGTATCTGAGGATCAACAAGAGGGTTGTGAGCTGTGAAGTGAAAGCATGGAGAGTATCTAGACATCTTGAGAGACTTATAAAGTCATTTGGAGAAGAAAACAAGTCATTGATGAAAGCACAAGAGCTATAGTTGAAGACAGTCAACTAGGGTTTCATCTGGGTCAACCCTAGGTCAACCCTAGGTCAATTGACTGATTTAAAGGGCATTCAAGGCTATGGAAGAGATGTGGAGTTCATAATTTGACATGGAGAATGAGGATATGGAGATATGCCAAGGAGGATTCAAGAGAAATCAAGGAGAAGAGGAGTTACTAAATTAGGGTTTCTCTGTAAAATCCCCTAGTTTAGGTCAAATTTCCAAGCAAGATAAGTCAAAATGCTAGCTTCAAATGGCTTCTTGGCCAACATGAAACTTGTATAGGATTTCAAGACCTTTAATTTGAGTGGTGGAAGACCTCAGGGAGATTTATAGAGCTCAAGTTATGGTCCTTGCAAGTTACAGGTCATCTGAGGTGTCTGAATTTTTGTCTGTGAAAGTGACTTGACTTCCAAGCAATCTTTACCCCTCAAGGAGATTTCAAATGAATTCTTGGTCAACATAAGAATTGTTCCTCATTGTCTTAGCTTTCTATAATGGTATAGTATGCCTTCATATGATGTGTGGAACTCAACTTATGGTCTTGGCAAGCAAAGGGTATTTTGGGCATTTGTGAATTACAGGTCATTTTAACCTATGTCCAAAACTCATACAAGGAGGCCTCAAATGGAAAAACTTACAACATCAAACTTGCTCCAAATGGGATTTTAAGTCTAGAAAGAAGGTCACAAATTATTGGAGAAGCTCATAGCATGATGTTGCATAATTGGTCAATATGAACTAAAATGGCTTATAAAGTGAATAAATTCAAAGTGAAAAATGGTTTGGGAGATTTATAAGTCCAAATGGAGACTTCCAATATATGATTTTGAATGGAAAAACAATTCTAAGAATAATGGTTCAAACACTTTTTTGAGTTTAGAAGGAAAAAAGAAAGTTATCTTTGGTTACTTGTAATTGAAGAAACATGACCAAAATGGATCAAAGTGGGAAAACAAGGGAATGTGCAAGATGGATCTAGAATGTTCATATGAGGTCTATATATTCATGAAATGAGAATTTTGCAAGGGTTGGCTTCATTTGCACCAAGAATTCCACAAAATTTCTCATTCTTTTACATTGAAGTTTCATTCCAAATCTCACAAATTCTTCACCAATTCTCATCCACATCAATTCAATCTTGTTCAATCATCATCATAGATCATCATCCAATCAAGGATCAAGTGTGAATCATCCATTCTCAAGCACTTTCTTCAAGAACATCAAGGTTGAAGTTTCCATTGGACAGCATAATTCAAGCCAAGAATCAACAAGGAATTGCATACAGAATCACATACATCAAGGATTGATCAAGATCCAACACCTAGAAGCTTCAGATCCACGAGTTCCATAGCTGTTTTAAAGCTTTTTACACCAGGTATGTTTTCATTCGATTTGCTTGATTCAGTTAGTTTAACATGTTGTTGTTAGTTTAGATGCAATGTAGGTGGTTAGGAGAACAAGTAGGATGAATTTGGAGAGGTTTGGTGATGGTTGTTAACAGGTGCAACAAACTGTTAGGGCTTGAATCTCCTAGGTTAGTGCATCATAATTGTATCTTGATAGCGCAGGTTGATTACCATTAGTTGTAGATTAGTTTAGGTTAAGTTTGGGGGAGAATTGTGTTGATGCATATCAGTGTAATTCCATGGTGACCAGAACTTGATGCCATCGGGTTGAGTGATATATGGAATTTCAGACTGAATTGAAACCACAGGATTGTAGAGGGAGAGATTTAGCATGATTTTCATGTTTACAGCATGTGGATTCGTGGATTGTAGAGTGAGAACAGAGGAGGTGAAGTTTACTCGTGCATGGCTGCCATGGGAGGTTAAAACCCTAGGTTCAGATCAATTGAAGAAGAGATAATCGTGGCCGTGTATTGGGCGTTGGACTTTTGACTTCCCAGGCAATCCAAGGGCTCATATTTAATCTGATTTGTGGAGGGAAATGATTTGGCCAAAACGCACCGTTTCATTAATTGAAACGGGCGGGCCTCAGAACCTTATGCTATCCCCACCCCCAGTGTTAGGCCCATTCCATTTTTGAACGTAATTCTGATGCTATTCTCACCTCCCAGCGCTTTTTATTTTCCAATAATTCTGAGTATTTTCTGGGCCTAGTGTAAAGTGCTACGCGCACCCCCCATTGTGTGGCCCATTCTGACTTTAACTGGAGCGAATTTCTATTCATACCCCTCCTTCTCATTTTAATCCAATTTAATTTTTAATTCCATTTTAATTCTTACCAATTTTCATTAATTCATAACTAATTCATAAAAAATCATTTTCACTCCATTCTTTTTACAATATTTTCTTTAGGATGTCTAGAATATTATAGGAAAATAAAATTTCATTTTTATTTTTATTTCATATTTTTTCCATATTTTCTAAATAAATGTCATATTAAATAGTTCATTTCATGCATCATTTTAATAATTTTTGTTCTCTTACATGCTTTAATATTTTTTGGTCATTCTTTTTATATTGTTTAGATGAGATACTCAACTTGTAGAAATATTTTAGTTCCCATTTTTAGAAGTTAATTTTAGGTGATTAAAATAGGTTTGAACATCATGAACAAAACTAGGGTTTTAGGTGACAACTTAGGAAATTCAATTTTTTTTCCCTTAGGACTTAGGATTCAACTAGATTAGTTATGGGACTATAGGGGCTATGGGTAGTTGCTAGATCCCTTAGAGAAAAGTTAGGATTCCCCCTACTGCTATTATTACTGTCTGTTATATCTGACTGTCTGGTGTGGTGTGCCCTCTGGGGATTATTGATTTGTCTGTGTGGGTATTGGGATTGTCTGGGGATTTGGGAGAGCTGAGGACTTGAGAAGGTGAAGCCATTGGAGATCCAGAGATTGAAGTTCAACTTCCAGAGTTGAAGAGAAGATTCTTGCTAGCAGATGCTGAGGAGATTAGGGTTTAGGAGCTAGGCAGAGCTCTAGATTAGAAAGCTTGTTTCTCAAACATGGATTGCCTTGTCTGCATCCATTCTTCTCTGTGATTCAGAGTCTTTCTAAGACACTCACCCCCTTCCTTTGGAAGGCTTGGTGATAGGGTCTATGAGATAGAACTCTTGAGAGAAAATGTCTCTTGTGTTAGAAGCAGTCTGTTCACCACCTTTGGTAGTCAACTGATTGCTTAACACCCAATTCACTCTTGTGACTAATCCCTCATCCTGGAGGTTTGAGCTTGAAGAAAAGCCATTGCAGATAGAAGACTGATGATCAAAGCCCTTGCCTGAAGGTCATGAAGATGGAGATTGATGCTTGTTGAAGCCTGTAGCTGATTGGAGATTGCTTGAAACCAGATGTTGATTCAGAGCTGTTGATGCTGTTTCTTTTTGCTGTATTTCATTTGCTGGTGTATTGATTGGTTTTCTGAACTGTATTGTTTGCTGTTTACCCTGCTGGGTTGAAAGTGAAGTCTGTTCACTTTTGCCTATTGTTTTTTAGGTTCGAGGTTGAGTGGGACTCCCTTGCCTCGCTTGTATTGTTGCATCCATGCATTTTACTGTTTTACTATATATCTGTTATTGTTTCTGTTTCTGCCTATCCCGTAGGATCTCTGTTTCTCTCTGTGCAAGAGAGGAACATGATAGACACTAGGTCTTAACCCATGCATGATAACATTAGGTTAGTTTGATTCCCTTCGTAACCGTAGGTTAGAGTTCTGTCTCTTCTCTCTCAAAACAAACAGAAAAACACATAAAGATTTCAAACACAATAAAAGACACTTCTTCCGTAAAAGAATGTGAACTCATCAAGACGTCATTTTTGTCCGCTCGGACTGTTAATCAGAAAAACCTTTTTTCAGAAAGAATAAAATCAACCAAGACAAGCTTGTGTCTTCCGTGGCCCGAACTACGTTTGCTCTGATCTTTCATGCTGTATGAAAGTACGTAGGCATAGGATGCGATATCCTAGCGAGCAACCTTCCCCTCCTTTCCCGTAGGTAGGCGAACTACGTTGACTCTGATTTCTCGTTCCAGACGGGAATACGTAGGCATAAAGTGCGATACTTTGCCGAGTCGTTTTTATTTTCATTTTATTTTCCTTTTAACCCTTGACCTTTAGAGTAGATAGAATAACAATCCATACCCGAAAACAAGCGTGGATCCCGTCGAGTACGACGGACGTGAGGGGTGCTAATACCTTCCCCTTGCGTAACCGACTCCCGAACCCAGGTTTTGGTTGCGATGACCATACCTTTCCCGTGTTGTGCGAGGTTTACTCTGAGCGTTTCCTTTCCCTTCCGTGGGATAAATAACGCACGGTGGCGACTCTTCTGTTCAGCCGGCGCCGATTTTCGCAGTAGCGACACATATTTATGCACTTTCTCCTATATTTTTACTTAGGCATTTCTTTACTTTATATTGATTATTTTTATGTTTTATTTTGTTTTTATATTTTATTTTATTTTTGGTTTAATTTGATTTCCGCACTTATTTTTCAGCTTTAGCAGTCTGCACGGAAACGATCATAACTTGAGTTCTGGGAATCCGTTTCAGGCGTTCTAAAAATCGCCGGAAAGCTAAGAGAGGAGCTACGACTTTCATGTTGGAGTCGAAGTCAGATTCGGAGCAAAAAATTCAAGAATTCCGTTTGAAGTTACTGCATTAGAATTTAATTTTAGTGTTGGGTCATGTATTGGGCCTGGGTTATGTTTTCGACCCAGTTGGGTTATGACCCGAATTTGCTTTCTTTTTAAAGGAAAAATACTCGTGTTACTGTTCACCTAATTACATTTTCACGAAAAATACATTCGGAGCTTTGAGAGAACCATGGAGTGCTAATTCCATAGAGTCATTCTGCAGTAATGGCGTTCCAACGTTTTGAGGTTTTTACTTTATCAATCTAATTCGTTTCTCTTTCAACACTATTCTATGAATTGCTTTTGCTTAATCTGTTATTTTATAGAATTGTTTTGATTAAATTCGTATGATTGCATCCTTAGCTTTTATTCGCCGTTACGTCGCTTTGTCGTTAATTCGCGTTTATAATTCGTGTTTGCTTAATTCACGAAAACTTAATCCGTTTGCTTAATTTGGAATATAGGATTGGTAATCTAGTTTATGTCTTGTGCGCTTGTTAATTGACATAGGAATCGAATAGAGATCGAAATTGCTTAGGAAATTGGTGTCGCTACTGTGAAAATCGGCGCCGGCTGACAGAAGAGTCGCCACCGTGCGTTATTAATCCCTCGGGAGGGAAAGGAAACGCTCAGAGTAAACCTCGCACAACACGGGAAAGGTATGGTCGTCGCAACCAAAACCTGGATTCGGGAGTCGGTTACGCAAGGGGAAGGTATTAGCACCCCTCACGTCCGTCGTACTCGACGGGATCCACGCTTGTTTTCTAGTACGGATTGTTATTCTATCTAAACTAAGGGTTAAGGGTTAAAAGAAAAGAAAATGACTCGGCAAAGTATCGCACTTTATGCCTACGTATTCCCGTCTGAAACGAGAAATCAGAGTCAACGTAGTTCGCCTACCTACGGGAAAGGAGGGGAAGGTTGCTCGCTAGGATATTGCATCCTATGCCTACGTACTTTCATACAGCATGAAAGATCAGAGCAAACGTAGTTCGGGCCACGTACGACACAAGTCTGTCTTGATTGATTTTATTCCTTCTGAAAAAGGGTTTTTCTGATTACAGGTCCAAGCGGACAAAAATGACGTTTTGATGAGTTCACATTCTTTTACGGAAGAAATGTCTTTTATCGTGTTTGAAATCTTATTGTGTTTTTCTATTTGTTTTGTGAAAGAAGAGACACCTTAAAACTATGGCTTAAAAGGGAATCACACTAACCTAATGTTATCATGCATGGGTTAAGACCTAGTGTCTATCATGCTCCTCTCTTGTGCAGAGAGAAACAGAGATCCTAAGGGATAAACGGAAACAGAAACAATAGCATATATACAATAAAGCAGTAAAATGCATGGATGCAGCAATACAAGCGAGGCAAGGGAGTCCCACTCAACCTCGAACCTAGAAAACAACAGGCAAAAGTGAACAAAATTCACTTTCAACCTCACAGGGTAAACAGCAAACAATACAGTCAGGAAAACCAATCAATACATCAGAAATGAAATACAGCAGAGATAAACAGCATCAGCAGCTCTGAATCAACACCTGACTTCAAGTAATCTCCAATCAGCTACAAGCATCAATCTCCATCTCCACAGCCTTCCAGCAAGGTCTTGATCATCAATCTTCAGTCTACAATGGCTTTTCTTCAAGTCTCAAACTCCCAGGAGGAATATCAATCAACAAGATGAAGTGAATGAATGTTAGACAGTCAATTACCTACCAAGGGTGGTTCATTAACTGTTAACATTATATAGACAATTTTCCCTCAAAAGTTCTATCTTTCAAATACATTCACTGATCCTTCCAAAGGAAGGAGGTGGATATTTGAAAGAGACTTTGAATCATAGAGAAAGGATGGATGCAGACAAGGCATTCCATGTTTGAGAAACAAGCTTTCTAATCTAGAGCTCTGCCTAGCTCCTAAACCCTAGACTCCTCAACAGCTGCCAGCACAGGAATCTCCTCATCAACTCTGGAAGTTAGACTTCAATCTCTGGACCTCCAATGGCTTCATCATCAACAGTCTTCAGCTCTCCCAATCCCCAAGCAATCCCAATACCCACACAAACAAACAATAATCCCCAGAGGGCACACCACACCAGTCAATCAAATATAGTAGTACACTAATAGCAGTAGGGGAATCCTAATGATTTCTAAGGGATCTAATAACTACCCATAGCCCCTATAGTCCCATATCAAAAATCCAATCTCTAACTCCTAAGGGAAATGATTCAATTCTCCTAAGTCATCACTTAAACCCTAGTTTTATTCATGTTATTCACACCTAAACTAAACACCTAAAATTAAGTCCTAAAAATGGGAACTAAATTGTATATACAAGCTACCAATGTCTACTAACCAACCTAAAAAGAATGAATGAAAAATATTAAAGCAACTAATCAAACTAAAATTAGCAAAATCATGTATCAAACAAAATAATATTTACACCTATTTAAAAGAAAAATATGCCAAAAATATTAAAATGAAATGAAATATTAATTTTTTAGTATGACAATTTTCTTGACAAAATTATGAAAAGCATGCAAAAAGAACCAATGAAAAATAAGCATTTTATGATTTGTTATGATTTTTGAAAGATTTAATGTTTTTTAAAAGAAAATAAAAATGAATTAATATGAATGGAGGGTGCAGCAAGTAAAGCAATTAGTTAAAATAGACGGATGGGCCAGGTAGTGGGGTGCGAATATCACATGTGCGGGAGGCCCAGGAAGCATCAGAAAGTAAACAAAAATTAAAAAAACGTAAAACGGTGTGAATAGCAGTTTTTTACGTTCATTTGGTATTGGGCATGAGAACGGGGGTGTGAAAAGCAGCGAAAATTTGAGCCCAGTCTGATGAATAAATGAAACGATGCGTTTCATCATTTGAATTCTCCCTCCGTTTTTCAGTTCAATCATGGCCATTGATTTCTCATTCCAGTCAAATGTCAAAGCTCGATCGAACGGCTCCCAGATCGTCTTCAACCTCCAGCTAACCCTAACCCCTGAAAACCCTAGCCATGCAAGCATTTTCCATCGTTCTGTTCTCTCTCATTTCACCATGAATTCCCTCGAATCCAAGAGCAAAGTTGTTCTACAAACTTCCCTCTACACAGCCATGCCAATAACTCTCCCTAACACTCACTCAATAGACCAACTCGAAGAGAATAACAGTTGGAATCCACCATTAATACCTGTGATCAATTGCCTCAATTCTCACCAATTCTTGTCCTAAACTCATCTACATCTTATGCTGGTCATAACAAGCCATTCAACCAATATTTTCGTGCATTGAATCATGAGATATCAATCCAAACAGATTTGGTACACCTATGGCAAACTCCATGAAAACTCTCCAAACTCACCAAACTCAGTCATCTATCCTAGCTTAACCTTTCTATGCTATCCAAACCTAGTAATTCTACCTAAAACATGCAATTCGAATGAAAAACTTACTTGGTGCAAAGTGAAGAAAACAGCTATGGAATGTGATGATCCAAGGCTTGTAATGATTGGAAAGTGATCCAAGAACTTGATGATGAGTTCTGTATGCAACCAATGATGCTCCAAGACTTTGAATCTCCCAATTCCAAAATTCTTGCACTTTGAATGATGATGATGAATGGCACGAATCCTCCTTCAATTTACCAAATGATTATGTGAATTATGATCCTTGGATGGTGATGATGATGATCAGATCAAGAATGGTGTAAATTGATGGAAATTTGAGAGAGTTTGAATTGATTTTGCAAATTGGAAAAAAGTGTGTGGAACTTGTGTTTATGAACAATATGAAGCACCAACCCTTGCATGAACCTCTTCATATCAATATATAGGTGAGGTTAGAAACTCCTAGAAACTTGGAGAAACTTCTCATGTATGATTTCCCTTGGATTTGGCTTATGTACCTTCCATTATAAGTAACCTTGAATAATTTCCAAAACTTGAACCAAGCTCAAAATTCTACTTTAGCCAATGTTCTCAAAATGACTTTTCCATTCAAAATGACCTATAATTTCACCTCATTTGGCCAAAATATGAAAAATCTCATTTTTTAGGTCATTTTTATTCATTAAATCCACCAATTTTGAAACCTTGTGCTATGAATCTTTCCAATCTTTCATGGTCACATTTCTAGACTCAAAATGTCATTTGGAACAAGTTTTATGTTGTGAAGTTTTCCATTTGAAGCTTCCTTGTATGAGTTTTGGGCATAGGCTTGAAATGACTTGTAATTCTCAAATGACCAAAATACCCTTTGCTTGCCAAGACCATAAGTAGAGTTCCACAAATCATATGAAGGCATACTATACCATTCTAGAAAGCTAAGAAAATGAGTAACAACTCTTATGAGTTGACCAGAAATTCATTTGAAATCTCCTTGAGGGGTAAAAATAGCTTGGAAGTCAAGTCACTTTTACAAACAAAGTTTCAGATACCTCAGATGACCTGTAACTTGCAAGGACCATAACTTGAGTTCTATAAATATCCTTAGTGTCTTCCACCACTCAAATTAAAGGTCTTGAGATCCTCTACAAGTTTCATGTTGGCCAAGGATCCATTTGAAGCTTGCATTTTGACTTATCTTGCTTGGAAATTTGACCTAAACTAGGGGACTTTACACAGAAACCCTAATTTAGAAACTCCTCTTCTCCTTGATTTCTCTTGAATTCTTCTTGACATAACATCACATCCTTCTCTACATGTCAAATGATGAACCCCACCACTCTCCAATAGCCCTTAATGCCTTTCAATCAGTCATTTGACCTAGGGTTGACCTAGAGTTGACCCCAGATGAAACCCTAGTTGACTGTCTCCAACTGCAATACTTGTGATCATACCAATGACTTGTCTCCTTCTCCAAATGACTTTCTAAGTCTCCCATGATGCCCAGATACTATCCATGCTTAGCCCACAGCTCACAATTTCTCTGTTGATCCTCAGATACCCTCAGATAGGAGATGGATGCACTTGCTTGATCCATTGACCTGATAGCTTTCAAATTCTTTCTGATGACTTGAATGGGATTGAATTTGAATAATAACCTCTTGATAGGCTCATAGAGATGAGAATAATGATTGGTCCCCTGTTGGATGACTTGTTATGCTTATGCTATGCAGATGGTTAGACTATGTACATGACTCTATATGCAAATGTTAATGATATTGAAACATAAACCAAGTGAATAAGGTTGAGCAAATTTTAGGGTGCAACAGCTGCCCCTATTCAAGCGACTTGGACCCGATTGGGTGAAGAGCGGACGGCCTTCAAACATTCGTGGTACGAGACGGTTGAATACTAAGAACCCGGAAATTTGCCAACCGCAGAAATAAATTGCGCCCTTGCTTGGGGGAACGACATTCATCGATTGAATCTAACTGTTACGACAACCAACTGATCCATTAGCGACCGTGCTGGGGATGACTCGTCTGCCTTTCATCAGGAATAAATCGTCCACGTTAGGAATAAACTCTTCCACGTTAGGAATAACACCGTCCACGTAAGGAATAACACCGTCCACGTTAGGACTAAGGCTTCGTCTGGATCTGTCCACGTTAGGACTAAACTCTCTGGATTATGAATACTTCGTCCACGTTAGGAATACATGTCCACGTCAGGACCCACCTTTCCACGTAAGGAATATACCGCTTTTCCACGTAAGGAAACCATCTATTGTCTTGATTTGTCCATGTAAGGACTCCAATCTTTCCACGTAAGGAATACAATTTCTTTCCACGTAAGGAATCACATTTTTTCCCCTGTCCACGTAAGGACTCCAATCTTTCCACGTAAGGAATACAATTTGATATGTCCGCGTTAGGACTCAATCTTTCCACGTAAGGAATCACCTCTTTCCATGTAAGGAATACATCTTCTCTTCTAAATCTGTCCACGTCAGGACTAAACTTTCCACGTAAGGAATACATCGTTCTTCCACGTCAGGAATCAATCTTTCCACGTAAGGAAACCAACTTATCTTTCCCCGTAAGGAAACCATTTTTCTTCCACGTAAGGAATCAACTTCTTTCCACGTAAGGAATCGTCGTGAGGCAGAATGACTCTTTCCTCTTGCTTCACCAACCAAGACAGTTCTTCCGGAACGTCACTATCTTCGACAACCTCTTCTTCGGCCTGAAATACCGGGTGCTCAAAGTCGGGACGAGTCATAGGTGGTTCAAGGATGTCATCTGAAAATGTTATCCTGCAAAAGGAATGGTTAAATGCTTCAAAATGCGTATAAAGCGAATAACCGCGTTGCCATTTTATTGAAAAATACAAAACAAGAAAGACAGAGATCGAAATATTTGCACATGAAAAAAACGCCATCTGATTAATGATTAACACGCAATGTTCATAATAGCACAGCCCTAAGCAAATCCTGATGCCCCGGGCAAGACATCAGATTGTTCAACAATTAATAAAACAAAGCATTACTGTTTAAGAGTCACATAAACAAGCTCCTGAATAGACCAGTTGCACAGTCCCTATCCTGGCGTGCTTGGCTGAATCCAGGCATCCATATCACAGTCGTTGTCTCCTTCGTCAGACTCCGAAGCAGCATTGATGGTTTCATGACATACTCCACTGGCAGAGATGGTTATTGGCCCTCTGAAACGGGGTGCCCCACAGCAGGTGTTGATGACGACGGTTGGTACCCCAGCCCGAATCGGTCCATCTTCACAGGAATATCTAGCACTTTGCCCCAGCCCTTTGCTTCTCCTGCCTCCACCAGAGCTTGAGCTTCTTTATACGATGAGACGGCTATCTCCGACACTTTGCTCGGCCCGGGACCTTTGTCCTTGATACGCAACCCTTCAAATGCCTGTCAGGATGTTTCGTGGATCTCTCCATCGACCTCCACATATTTAAATGACGACAGATGGCTGACCAGGATGTCTTCTTCTCCGCATACGGTGACTACGCTGTCTCCGACCATATATTTCAACTTCTGATGCAGGGTAGATGTGACTGCCCCAGCCCCATGAATCCAGGGTCTTCCGAGCAGGCAGCTATATGCAGGCTGTATATCCATGATATAAAATTCTGTCGCAAACACCTCCGGCCCCACCTGTAGAGGCAATGTTATCGATCCGAAAACTGTTCGTCGCGTCCCATCAAATGCCCTGACTACCAAGTCACTGGGCGTGCACAAGATTCCTCTAACATCCAGCTTCATCATCGCTTTCTTGGGCATCACATTTAAGGATGATCCGGTATCGACCAATACATGCGACATTACTGATCCTCTACACTCGACAGATATGTGCAGCGCCATATTATGATCTCTCCCTTTCGGGGTCAAATCGAAGTCGGTAAAGCCCAAGCTGTGGCCTGCAATCACATGTGCCAACACTCCTTCCAGTTGATTCACGGAGACGTCTTGGGGTACGAAGGAAGCATCCAGGACTTTCAACAAAGCATTTCTGTGAGCTTCAGAACACAAGAGCAACGACAGGATAGATATCTTTGAAGGCGTCTGTTGCAGATGCTCCACAATCTTATAATCACTTTTTCGAATCAAGCGCATGAACTCTTCTACATCTTTCGATGCCGATGCTTTTTCGCTTGCCTGCACTGGGACATTTTCAACCACTTTTCCTTTCCCCTTTGCCAGTCTTTCGGCCTCCACTTCAGGCGATATGAAGATCCTACCACTCCTTGTCATACCTTCTGAACCAACAACGTTGTCCACGGTCTCGGCTGGCTGCTTATTAACATCAATCTTTATTCCGTCATAATACACCTCCAGCCCGTATGACCATGGGACTGCCTTCGTGTTCTCGTATGGGATCGGTCCGGCCTTAGTTATGGTGATCGGTGGTCGCTGGACCGGTGCTGCGATAGTGATTGTCTTTCGAGGAATCGTTACAGTGGCCACATCACTCTGATTATCTGCCACTGCCCCTGCAGGTTCTTCAGTTGCTGCTTGGTCAAACTACAATGTGCCTTCATCAATTAAAGCCTGAACACCTTTCTTCAAATCATCACACCCCCCAGCTAGGGTCCAGCATTCTAAGCAATACTCGTCACATCCTGGATAAACACCCCCTTGCAACAATCTGCTTTTTATCTCGCTCAGTGGTGTCTTTAAATCCTCGACATTCATAACCAGATTCAACCTTTCCTCAGTCAGAATGGCGTTTTCCCCATGATTAGGCATGAGTTTCTGCACTATATTCGTACCTGCCGTTCCGAAATTGATAGCCTTATTGTCCAAAAGATCCTGCACAACGTGCTTGAAAGCATGACAACCCTCTACATCGTGGCCCGGAGCCCCAGAATGAAACTCGCAGTGCCTGCTTGCATCATAACCATACGGAGGAGTTCCCGTTATTGGTGCCAGAGTTCTCTTCTCTACCAAATTTAGACCCAACAGCGTCTGCAACAAATCTGCGTAGGTTGAGGGAGGCTTCTCAAACACTCTTCTTGGTTTACCACCCTGGAATCTTCGTTGAGCCTGCTGTGCCCCCTGCTGTGCCTGCTGCTGCTGCTGCTGCTGTTGCTGTTGTTGTTGCTGCATTGGCTGCTGCTGAAACGGTTGTTGTTGATATGAAATAGTAACACTCGCCACCTGCTGCGGCTGATGATATTGGTTCCGACCTCTGCCTCTGCCTCTGCCTCGGCCTCCAAATACTACGCTTGCCTCGCCCTGACGGCGCCCACCAAAAGCCTTCCTATTGCTGCCAGATGCATTTGATTCCTCAGCCTGGAACCTGCCTTGCTTAATGTTGTTTTCAATCTTTTCCCCCATCAGAATCAAGTCTGAGAAACTAGCCAAAGATGTGTGAAACAACTTGTCATAAAACATGCCTGTGAATGTGCTGATGAACATGTCATTCATTTCCTTGTCTTCTAAAGGAGGACGGACCCTGGAAGCCATATCGCGCCACCTTTGCGTGTACTCTTTAAAGCTCTCACCCTTCTTCTGAGACAGCCCTGTCAATTGGACCCGATTGGGCGCCAAGTCGCTGTTATACTTATAGTGAGCTACAAATGCCTCTGCCAATTGCTTCCATGTCTTTATATTAGTTGGCTCCAACCCCATATACCATTCTAGGGAAGGGCCTGATAGACTATCTTGAAAGAAATGCATTAGCATTCTCTCATCAGTTGAGTACGCAGACATCTTTCTGTAATAAGCCCGCACGTGCACTTTCGGACAGGTGTCCCCTTTATACTTATCAAACGTAGGGGCTTTGAATTTGATTGGCACCCTCAAGCCAGGTACCAGGCCCATTGTTGACATGTCTAAGCCCACAACACTTTGGTTCAGGACCCCCCTCATCTGCTCTTCTAGCATTCTGATCTTCTGGGAGTCATCCATCGGCCCTTCGAAACCTCCGCCGGAGAAAGCGTCCTCCTGCTGATCTTCTTGCCACATACCGTTCCCAGCTCCATACCCATCATATCCATTATTGTGGTCAGCTCTGATCTGATTCATCACTGGGCCTCGCCCTCTGTTGCCGTAGCCCTGAGCAACTCCAGCAGGCCCAAAAGCCATTAACCCAACGCCGTTTCCATTTCCGAAACCTCCGTAACCCTGATTGGCCACACCATAACCATCTTGCCCAAAGCCTTGAGCATTGAAACCATATTTACCATCCGATGATTACCTGTAATGCAATATGAATATGAATGCAATGCAACATGTGTGTCTGTGCATTGGGGAAATCCATTCCCCGATTCTAGTGTGAAGGTTCCAGTGCAGTGACAGTGCTAGCAATACAAAGATCGGAGTTGAATCACAGAAAGCCTCATATATTACAGAGAAAACCAATGAGCCAAGAATACAATTTCACTGAGAGTACAATAAGAAGGCATGACCTCAACCAACAATCCTGGTGATGGTCAGCACTATGCAAATAAAGCATACAAGTTACTACATGAAATGATCAAGCACTCCCATAAGTCTGGTACTCTTCCATCAACTTCTTGGTCTCCGGATGACTTGGTCGGGTAAGCAGCCCTTCAACAAGTTGGTTTCTTTTCTTAAGAACACGTCGCACGTCTTCAGCAGTTTCCTCCCATGCCCCTTCTCCGAAACGATCCTCTAGTTTACGCTTCTGAGACACAGCTTCATCTCTGCCTTTGATGGCCTTGTTCAGTGCGTTCTGGAGACTATACCGGGTCATCACTTCTTCTTCACACTTCTTGATGCTGGACTTCAACTGCTCTTCGAGGTCGGAAATTTGCTGCTTCAACTTATCCTCCCTCTTCTTATTGTTGGTGAGCGTGGCATTCCAAGTCTTATTGCAAGAAGAGATCTCTCGGTGAGCGATGTCAAGTGCTTTCTTTTTGGATTCAAGCATGTCATGGGAGCTTCTGAACTCTTGCCCCAGACGTTCGCGCTTCTTCCTCTCCTCAGTCAACTCAGCCCCTAATTTGTTCATTAGCTCAATCTGCTGTTGGAAAGCATGCACGGCCTTGTTTTTCTCGCTGCGTATCTGGGTTAGCTCCTGCTCTAACCCTTCGTTGATCTTCATCAAGGCTTCTTTTTCTTTCACAACTTGCTCGTAGGCCTCCCTAGAAACAGTAGTTGGCTCTGCTACCGGAATAGGAACAAGGGCTGGTGCATCTGGAAATGGCATCCGCAACTGACTTGCTCTCTCCTGGATCCAAACTCTGTAAGGTGCATAGGCCTGACAGTCGTTCTTCCCTAACAGCGGCTTCCCTCTTCGGTTAATACGCGTCCAGGCATGCTGCAGCTTGGCTAATAACTCCCCCTTCAAGTCTCCGGTGAAGTACAGAGATTCTTGTACTTCCTCTTCCTTTGGTGGGTTCTTCAGCGCATATCCGAACTGACGGACCAACAGGGATGGGTTGTAGTTGATACACCCTTTTCTTCCTATCAGCGGGACATTAGGGTACCCAGAACAACTGAATAGAAGCTCAGCCCCTAGCAGGTCTCGATCAAACCACTCAACGTCTTCGGAAGATAGCCTCATCAGGCGCTCTGACCAGCTAGCGGTGGTTGCACTCTCCACAAAAGATCCCTTCATGGGAAGGTGGCTCTTGAACCACATATTCAACAAAGGCGCACAGTAGTAAACGACCTTTCCCCTTCTGTTTTCATTCTTGTAGTGCAAGGAGTGGTAGAAGTCTCCGATCAACGTTGGCACTGGATTGCCGGCAGCAAATAGATGGAAAGCGTCCAAGTCTACGAAATTGGGCAAGTTAGGGAACAACACAATCCCATAAATGCATAGAGCCAAAATAGCATTGAAAACCACCCAACATCCGTTCTTGGCATACTCCTGAGCTTTGCCAACCAGGAAATCAAGAGAGAAACCTGAAACCCCAAGCCAAGAAGTCACTAACAATTCTGCAGCGTCCATATGCAAGGCTTTAGCTAAGTCCTCCAACTTGGGCTTAGCAGCAGAGTGAATAAAGGGAACCTTGTTCTGCACTGGTAGCTCAGTAAACTCCACATACTCCTCCATGGTAGGCCCCAGAATAAAATCAGCAAATGTGAAACATCTCAATGCGGGGTCATAGAACTGCATCAAGGTGTACAACCCGTTCATCTCGTCAGCAGTGGGCTTGCAGACTAATCTCAGTAATCTCCCATGACTCATTCTGAAGCTTCTCCTAACCTCCTCGTCAGCAAGAGATATCAGACCGAGCAAAGGAGTAACATCAGGCGTAGGCAGCTTATACGCAATTGTTTTCCTCAAACCAGCCATAATTAATACTCAGAAGTCTGGGCACTAGAATCGGAGGATATGCAAATGCACCTGCAGCACAGACACACGTTAATGGGATGCAATGATAATGGGTATGCAAACAATGCAATGCAAGTAACATGAAACAGGGACCAACTCCCGTAGCTGAATAGCCTGAACCATATCAAGAGGTCTCAAACAGACTCTTTAGAAGTCCTCAAACCCTGGTCTCAGATAGACCTGAAACAAAGCTCCAACAATGGTCTCTGACAGACCTCCAACCATAACTCCCACTAGTCTCTGGTAGACCTCAAATCACATCTCCAACTGGTCTCTGACAGACCTCAGAACTCTCCAAATGGTCTCTGACAGACCTCAGAACTCTCCATAAATACCCAGGATCTCAGATCAAGAAACAAACCGGTAGTCTGAAGGTCTAGTTACCTGCATAACCCCAAACCCTCTCACAGGTGGATGTCCTAGTAACTGATAAAGGCATGGCATCCTATGCGGTCGTCGGTGTCACAGACTTTTAGGGTTGATAATACGATTCCCAGAAGGAGTGGCATCATCAAATCCTGAAGAGGCCTCACTTAGCCAACTTCCAAATGATCGGTTCCCGGAGTCGACAATTCAGCTGACCAACAACCCCTTCGACCCAAAGGGTAGAAAAAGAAGCCAACCAGAAGAACCTCGTTCGAGTGTAGATTTCATGAGACACTAATGCAAGCAAAGCTGGCACGCGCCCACTACTTTCTACTCTAATTCTAGGTGCACTCAAGCCCAGGTCCGGCTTATCTCTCAATCATGGAACACCCATCACACCCACAATACAACAATGATAATCAATATATATAATGCTGAAAATAAAGGTCAGAAATATAAATCCATACAAAATCCTCGACGGGAAAACAAGCGTTAGGATTGACTCTCTTAAGGGACGTTGGATCCCAAATGCATAAGAACTATCGCAGTCCTTAGCAGCCAGGGGACGTTTCGTCCCCAGTAGAGTCGTAGAGTCGCCAGCTGTCGCTACTGCGAAAATCGGCACCGGCTGACAGAAGAGTCGCCACCGTGCGTTATTTATCCCACGGGAGGGAAAGGAAACGCTCAGAGTAAACCTCGCACAACACGGGAAAGGTATGGTCGTCGCAACCAAAACCTAGATTCGGGAGTCGGTTACGCAAGGGGAAGGTATTAGCACCCCTCACGTCCGTCGTACTCGACGGGATCCACGCTTGTTTTCGGGTATGGATTGTTATGCTATCTACTCTACAGGTCAAGGGTTAAAGGAAAATAAAATGACTCGGCAAAGTATCGCACTTTATGCCTACGTATTCCCGTCTGGAACGAGAAATCAGAGTCAACGTAGTTCGTCTACCTACGGGAAAGGAGAGGAAGGTTGCTCGCTAGGATATCGCATCCTATGCCTACGTACTTTCATACAACATGAAAGATCAGAGCAAACGTAGTTCGGGCCACGTACGACACAAGTCTGTCTTGATTGATTTTATTCCTTTTGAAAAAGGGTTTTTCTGATTACAGGTCCAAGCGGACAAAAATGACGTTTTGATGAGTTCACATTCTTTTACGGAAGAAATGTCTTTTATCGTGTTTGAAATCTTATTGTGTTTTTCTATTTGTTTTGAGAAAGAAGAGACACCTTAAAACTATGGCTTAAAAGGGAATCACACTAACCTAATGCTATCATGCATGGGTTAAGACCTAGTGTCTATCATGCTCCTCTCTTGCGCAGAGAGAAACAGAGATCCTAAGGGATAAACGGAAACAGAAACAATAGCATATATACAATAAAGCAGTAAAATGCATGGATGCAGCAATACAAGCGAGGCAAGGGAGTCCCACTCAACCTCGAACCTAGAAAACAACAGGAAAAAGTGAACAAAATTCACTTTCAACCTCACAGGGTAAACAGCAAACAATACAGTCAGGAAAACCAATCAATACATCAGAAATGAAATACAGCAGAGATAAACAGCATCAGCAGCTCTGAATCAACACCTGACTTCAAGTAATCTCCAATCAGCTACAAGCATCAATCTCCATCTCCACAGCCTTCCAGCAAGGTCTTGATCATCAATCTTCAGTCTACAATGGCTTTTCTTCAAGTCTCAAACTCCCAGGAGGAATATCAATCAACAAGATGAAGTGAATGAATGTTAGACAGTCAATTACCTACCAAGGGTGGTTCATTAACTGTTAACATTATATAGACAATTTTCCCTCAAAAGTTCTATCTTTCAAATACATTCACTGATCCTTCCAAAGGAAGGAGGTGGATATTTGAAAGAGACTTTGAATCATATAGAAAGGATGGATGCAGACAAGGCATTCCATGTTTAAGAAACAAGCTTTCTAATCTAGAGCTCTGCCTAGCTCCTAAACCCTAGACTCCTCAACAGCTTCCAGCACAGGAATCTCCTCATCAACTCTGGAAGTTGGACTTCAATCTCTGGACCTCCAATGGCTTCATCATCAACAGTCTTCAGCTCTCCCAATCCCCAAGCAATCCCAATACCCACACAAACAAACAATAATCCCCAGAGGGCACACCACACCAGTCAATCAAATATAGTAGTACACTAATAGCAGTAGGGGAATCCTAATGATTTCTAAGGGATCTAATAACTACCCATAGCCCCTATAGTCCCATATCAAAAATCCAATCTCTAACTCCTAAGGGAAATGATTCAATTCTCCTAAGTCATCACTTAAACCCTAGTTTTATTCATGTTATTCACACCTAAACTAAACACCTAAAATTAAGTCCTAAAAATGGGAACTAAATTGTATATACAAGCTAACAATTTTTACTAACCAACCTAAAAATAATGAATGAAAAATATTAAAGCAACTAATCAAACTAAAATTAGCAAAATCATGTATCAAACAAAATAATATTTACACCTATTTAAAAGAAAAATATGCCAAAAATATTAAAATGAAATGAAATATTAATTTTTTAGTATGACAATTTTCTTGACAAAATTATGAAAAGCATGCAAAAAGAACCAATGAAAAATAAGCATTTTATGATTTGTTATGATTTTTGAAAGATTTAATGTTTTTTAAAAGAAAATAAAAATGAATTAATATGAATGGAGGGTGCAGCAAGTAAAGCAATTAGTTAAAATAGACGGATGGGCCAGGTAGTGGGGTGCGAATTTCACATGTGCGCGAGGCCCAGGAAGCATCAGAAAGTAAACAAAAATTAAAAAAACATAAAACGGTGTGAATAGCAGTTTTTTTACGTTCATTTGGTATTGGGCTTGAGAACGGGGGTGTGAAAAGCAGCGAAAATTTGAGCCCAGTCTGATGAATAAATGAAACGATGCGTTTCATCGTTTGAATTCTCCCTCCGTTTTTCAGTTCAATCGTGGCCATTGATTTCTCATTCCAGTCAAATGTCAAAGCTCGATCGAACGACTCCTAGATCGTCTTCAACCTCCAGCTAACCCTAACCCCTGAAAACCCTAGCCATGCAAGCATTTTCCATCGTTCTGTTCTCTCTCATTTCATCATGAATTCCCTCGACTCCAAGAGCAAAGTTGTTCTACAAACTTCCCTCTACACAGCCATGCCAATAACTCTCCCTAACACTCACTCAATAGACCAACTCGAAGAGAATAACAGTTGGAATCCACCATTAATACATGTGATCAATTGCCTCAATTCTCACCAATTCTTGTCCTAAACTCATCTACATCTTATGCTGGTCATAACAAGCCATTCAACCAAGATTTTCGTGCATTGAATCATGAGATATCAATCCAAACAGATTTGGTACACCTATGGCAAACTCCATGAAAACTCTCCAAACTCACCAAACTCAGTCATCTATCCTAGCTTAACCTTTCTATGCTATCCAAACCTAGTAATTCTACCTAAAACATGCAATTTGAATGAAAAACTTACTTGGTGCAAAGTGAAGAAAACAACTATGGAATGTGCTGATCCAAGGCTTGTAATGATTGGAAAGTGATCTAAGAACTTGATGATGAGTTCTGTATGCAACCAATGATGCTCCAAGACTTTGAATCTCCCAATTCCAAAATTCTTGCACTTTGAATGATGATGATGAATGGCACGAATCCTCCTTCAATTTACCAAATGATTATGTGAATTATGATCCTTGGATGGTGATGATGATGATCAGATCAAGAACTGTGTAAATTGATGGAAATATGAGAGAGTTTGAATTGATTTTGCAAATTGGAAAAAAGTGTGTGGAACTTGTGTTTATGAACAATATGAAGCACCAACCCTTGCATGAACCTCTTCATATCAATATATAGGTGAGGTTAGAAACTCCTAGAAACTTGGAGAAACTTCTCATGTATGATTTCCCTTGGATTTGGCTTATGTACCTTCCATTATAAGTAACCTTGAATAATTTCCAAAACTTGAACCAAGCTCAAAATTCTACTTTAGCTAATTTTCTCAAAATGAATTTTCCATTCAAAATGACCTATAATTTCACCTCATTTGGCCAAAATATGAAAAATCTCATTTTTTAGGTCATTTTTATTCATTAAATCCACCAATTTTGAAACCTTGTGCTATGAATCTTTCCAATCTTTCATGGTCACCTTTATAGACTCAAAATGTCATTTGGAACAAGTTTTATGTTGTGAAGTTTTCCATTTGAAGCTTCCTTGTATGAGTTTTGGGCATAGGCTTGAAATGACCTGTAATTCTCAAATGACCAAAATACCCTTTGCTTTCCAAGACCATAAGTAGAGTTCCACAAATCATATGAAGGCATACTATACCATTCTAGAAAGCTAAGACAATTAGGAACAACTCTTATGTTTACCAGAAATTCATTTGAAATCTCCTTGAGGGGTAAAAATAGCTTGGAAGTCAAGTCACTTTTACAGACAAAGTTTCAGATACCTCAGATGACCTGTAACTTGCAAGGACCATAACTTGAGTTCTATAAATATCCTTAGTGTCTTCCACCACTCAAATTAAAGGTCTTGATATCCTATACAAGTTTCATGTTGGCCAAGGATCCATTTGAAGCTTGCATTTTGACTTATCTTGCTTGGAAATTTGACCTAAACTAGGGGACTTTACACAGAAACCCTAATTTAGAAACTCCTCTTCTCCTTGATTTCTCTTGAATTCTTCTTGACATAACATCACATCCTTCTCTACATGTCAAATGATGAACCCCACCTCTCTCCAATAGCCCTTAATGCCTTTCAATCAGTCATTTGACCTAGGGTTGACCTAGAGTTGACCCCAAATGAAACCCTAGTTGACTGTCTCCAACTGCAATACTTGTGATCATACCAATGACTTGTCTCCTTCTCCAAATGACTTTCTAAGTCTCCCATGATGCCCAGATACTATCCATGCTTAGCCCACAACTCACAATTTCTCTGTTGATCCTCAGATACCCTCAGATAGGAGATGGATGCACTTGCTTGATCCATTGACCTGATAGCTTTCAAATTCTTTCTGATGACTTGAATGGGATTGAATTTGAATAATAACCTCTTGATAGGCTCATAGAGATGAGAATAATGATTGGTCCCCTGCTGGATGACTTGCTATGCTTATGCTATGCAGATGGTTAGACTATGTACATGACTCTATATGCAAATGTTAATGATATTGAAACATAAACCAAGTGAATAAGGTTGAGCAAATTTTAGGGTGCAACAGCTGCCCCTATTCAAGCGACTTGGACCCGATTGGGTGAAGAGCGGACGACCTTCAAACATTCGTGGTACGAGACGGTTGAATACTAAGAACCCGAAAATTTGCCAACCGCAGAAATAAACTGCGCCCCTGCTTGGGGGAACGACATTCATCGATTGAATCTAACTGTTACGGCAACCAACTGATCCATTAGCGACCGTGCTGGGGATGACTCGTCTGCCTTTCATCAGGAATAAATCGTCCACGTTAGGAATAAACTCTTCCACGTTAGGAATAACACCGTCCACGTAAGGAATAACACCGTCCACGTTAGGACTAAGGCTTCGTCTGGATCTGTCCACGTCAGGACTAAACTCTCTGGATTATGAATACTTCGTCCATGTTAGGAATACATGTCCACGTCAGGAACCACCTTTCCACGTAAGGAATATATCGCTTTTCCACGTAAGGAAACCATCTATTGTCTTGATTTGTCCACGTAAGGACTCCAATCTTTCCACGTAAGGAATACAATTTCTTTCCACGTAAGGAATCACATTTTTTCCCCTGTCCACGTAAGGACTCCAATCTTTCCACGTAAGGAATACAATTTGATATGTCCGCGTTAGGACTCAATCTTTCCACGTAAGGAATCACCTCTTTCCACGTAAGGAATACATCTTCTCTTCTAAATCTGTCCACGTCAGGACTAAACTTTCCACGTAAGGAATACATCGTTCTTCCACGTCAGGAATCAATCTTTCCACGTAAGGAAACCAACTTATCTTTCCCCGTAAGGAAACCATTTTTCTTCCACGTAAGGAATCAACTTCTTTCCACGTAAGGAAACACAATCTCGATCTATCCACGTAAGGACTCCCACTTGATATGTCCACGTAAGGATTCAATCTTTCCACGTAAGGAAACAATCTTTCCACGTCAGGAAACTACTCTTCTTCCACGTAAGGCATAAAATTCTCAATCTGCCCACGTAAGGACTCGAAGCTTTCCACGTAAGGAATAAACTTGCTTTTCCACGTAAGGAACTAAAATCTCTCTTTCCACGTAAGGAATAAATCTGTCCACGTCAGGACTCACGTTTCGTCTTGATTCGTCCACGTCAGGGCTCTCTTCTTGATTTGCTGAGGAAATAAAATTTTGTCCACGTCAGGACTCACGCACCTTCGACCCACTGGGGAAGTGAGACTTGTCCACATCAGGACTCACATCTCAACCTGCTGAAGTAATATAACCTGTCCACGTCAGGACTTGCGCGTCTTCGACTTGCTGGGGAAATAAGACTTTGTCCACGTCAGGACTCCTACTTTGCCAACAACACGAAGAAGGATAAATTTGTCCGCGTCGGGACTCTCGCATCTTGTCATCACAAAGCACTACCAATTTGTCCACGTCAGGACGCACATTTCATCACCACGAATAAAGCTATCTGCTGGAAATAAATGGTCCACATCAGGACACCAACATGAATAGTAACTAACTTTGTCCACGTCAGGACTCCACCTTCGATCAATACCAAGAAATCAAATCCATCCACGTTAGGACTAACACATACTGTCAAACTGGAAGAAATGTCCACGTTAGGACTCCACATTCCAACAATTCTGAAAAATCGAACCTGTCCACGTTAGGACTAGCACCCTCTATCAACTTGGGGAAATAAAACTATCCACGTTAGGACTCCCCCTTTTCTAGCACGAAGAAAACCTGTCAAGAAAATTGTCCACGTCAGGACTCATCCTTCCCTTGGTCCCAAACCACAAAATTCTTAGTACTGACGTGGCAACGACGTTGAAGCGGACTCTACTAGGGATATCTGAAAACCGAACTACCGGACGCCTGTTCTGATAACCGGCGGTGGCCTCTGAAATTCTGATTCCTGAAACCCGTTGATGACAAACAACTCTGCTTGGGAATGAGGAGAAATTTTGCCTACTGACTCTGGCGGGGAAAACACGAGAAATTCACAAAGAAACTTCATCATGATAACTCTGTGGGGAATAGTGCCAAAGCTGACACTTCGTTGAATGTCTCACACCGAGACCTCAAATGTTTATTGATTCACTTGAGCAAGGGCTCTCTCTACCTGCAAGAGAAACAATACTTGAAACCAACGGTTAGCTAACCTAGTTTATGTTTCAAAAATGCGTATGTCTGACAACGATGCAGTGCCCCATTCGACATGGGAACGCCACACTTTTATTTGGTGGATGCAAGTATGACCCTATATGCCAATGCCAATGCAGACTCGAGCTGCTGGGATACAGGAACTGCTCCAGCAAAATAAATGCTGAAGACAATGCTGACTCCGCTGGGGATAGCCAGATGCTACAAAATTATTCCAGCAAAATAAATGCTGGAAGAGTGAAGTCGACTCAGCTGGGAAATTGGGAACTTGAACCAAGCGCCTCATTGAAGTAACACCCTGCTGGGGATATAATTCTGCTGGAGAATAGCAGATGCGCCTGGTATGATTGGACTTCTGCTGGAGAGTGACCGGATGTCACACGGTATTTTGACAAAATAAATGCCAGAGCACACAACCAACTCTGCCGGGGAGAGTCTTAATCTTCGAGTTCCACTGGGAGGAATGAAAACACTGGTTGGAAAGAGAACTCGCTGGGGAGGGGACGATTCTCTTGGGGAACATTAACTGACTCCGCTGGGGGCGAGTAAGTGACTCTGCAGGGAAAGGTGAATTGTCTGAAGACAGCTCACAGATATTAATCTTCTGCGGCTGAACCACTCTGCCTGAGATAAGGAATCCGCCACACTCTGCTGAGGATAAACGACTTTGCTGGAGCATGCCCTCTGGATAAGCTACGGCCAGCTGGGGAATTCAATTCTCCTTCAGGAAGAACGTGCATGACCTGCGTGGGGGTCGAGCCTTTCATTACTGCAATCTTTTAACCGTCTTCCTCATACGGCTATGAAACCTGCAACAACACAAACAAGACAGGACAAGCCTATGCAACCAAATCGATTCAGGTTAGTGACGTTATTTTCAGTTAATTCAAAGCTTTAGCAATTGTTGGCAAGGGCCAGTGATGTTATACACATGCTAGTTTCAGTAAACTTAGGCGTTTTATCATGCACAAAACAGTAAAGAACCAGCATCAAGTACTGAATAACATATTTTATTGATTGGGCCCCTGAATGGGCGGAGTTTTTTGTACACGGGATGTAACTCCTGAAAAGAGGAAGCTACGCAAAGCAAACATACAAGTATGCACAAGAAGCATGAATATTTTAACAAATTAAATTTGTACACATGTCGGCAACGGGATGCAGACGAACACCACGAACTGATCCTCCCATGACTCGCCCAACTCCAATGCTTCCCCGGTATCCATACTTCCGAAGAGATTGTATCTGATAATCGACTCCTCAGGCATATTCTCCCGCACCAATGCTCAATGCAGTATCAAATTCGGACCGCAGTCATTTGCTTTTCAAATCCCTAACTTTTGCGTGAACCGCCCTTTACGGGTTTTCAGTTCACCGGGGTACCCCTTTTTGCCGAAGCCGCCCAGTGTAGGTTTTCAACTTCGCGGGTGTACATTTTTTCAATTTATCCCTAACTTTTGCCCGAACCTTTCATTCTGTTTTTGGGTTCGCCAGGATGCCCCATTTTTGCCTGGACTCTCTTTTTCTGTCCAGCGGGTCAATTTTAAGCAAAGTATTTTTTAACTGCGTCCGAATTCACAGGCGACGTGAAGTCTTCACCGTCCATAGTGGATAACAATAACGCCCCTCCTGAAAAGACTTTCCTGACAACGTATGGCCCTTCGTAGTTGGGGGTCCACTTGCCCCTGTGATCTGCCTGCGGCGGGAGAATCCTTTTCAGCACAAGGTCGCCCGTCTGAAAGCTTCGCGGATGTATCTTCTTATCATATGCTTTCTTCATTCGGCTCTGGTACAAACGACCGTATGCTAGAGAAGCTAGCCTCTTCTCATCCATCAAACTCAATTGGTTCAACCTGTCGTTCACCCATTCTGCCTCGTCTAGCTGAACGTCTCGCAATACCCTCAGAGAAGGGATCTCAACTTCCAGTGGTAGTACTGCTTTCAAATTCTTTCTGATGACTTGAATGGGATTTAATTTGAATAATAACCTCTTGATAGGCTCATAGAGATGAGAATAATGATTGGTCCCCTGTTGGATGACTTGCTATGCTTATGCTATGCAGATGGTTAGACTATGTACATGACTCTATATGCAAATGTTAATGATATTGAAACATAAACCAAGTGAATAAGGTTGAGCAAATTTTAGGGTGCAACAATTGGTAAGGTGGAAACCCGTGATAAGCCGGAACCGAAAACAGTAGATTGACTTATTTTGATAATCACTTATTTTAACCGCTTAATTGCATTTTCTTTATTTATCCGATCAGAAACCAAACCAACTACCCCTCCATTTCGAATTTGGTAGATTAATCACATAAAAGAATCCTTGAGACGATATCCGAGTTGAATTGTCGTTGTATTACGTTTTCATCAAAAACACTCGTTCTGATCCGCGCGCGACAGTTGATCAATGAGTTAGGCACTCCACGACGGAGAGATGGATTGGGCCGACCCCGTGTGATGAGCGGGACAGAGCAATATATATATATATATATATATATATATATATATATATATATATATATATATATATATATATATATATATATATATATATATATATATATATATATATATATATATATATATATATATATATATATATATATATATATATATATATATATATATATATATATATATATATATATATATATATATATATATATATATATATATATGTATATATAAGAATCTTAATCGGTTGAGTAAGTAAATAAAATAATTAATTATATTTAATATTTAATTATTTAATTGAATATGTGCTTAAATATAAGTGGATGTCAAGATAATCCATTTTGAAATAATGAGAATTTTAAATGATTATCATTCTATATATAGGCTATGATCTCAAATATATCGTGCTATAAGAAAATTATCTCTTTTTCTCCCCATTCGAAGAGTTTTCAAGACATTACGAGTACCGATTGAGAAAAATCCACAAGCCAACCAGTGTCAAACACTTGTCTCTACACTTTTGTATTTTAGAATTATCGTTGTTATTTTCTAAAAATCTTTCTCATTATATTCGTCAAGGTATTCCTATAATCATTAATATCAAAATGTCATAGATCCTAAGGTTTGTGTCCATGGGGAGACGCTTAAGCGCTACCAGCGTGATGAGTGATCAATGCATATTTATGCACTTTCTCCTATATTTTTACTTAGGAATTTGTTTACTTTATATTGATTATTTTTATGTTTTATTTTGTTTTTATATTTTATTTTATTTTTGGCTTAATTTGATTTCCGCACTTATTTTTCAGCTTTAGCAGTCTGCACGGAAACAATCATAACTGGAGTTTCGGGAATCCGTTTGAGGCGTTCTAAAAATAGCCGGAAAGATAAGAGAGAGAGCTACGACTTTTGTGTTGGAGTCGAAGTCAGATTCGGAGCCAAAAATTCCAGAATTCCGTTTGAAGTTACTGCATTAGAATTTAATTTTAGTGTTGGGTCATGTATTGGGCCTGGGTTATGTTTTCGACCCAGTTGGGTTATGACCCGAATTTGCTTTCTTTTTAAAGGAAAGTTATGTTTTCGACCCAGTTGGGTTATGACCCGAATTCGCTTTCTTTTTAAAGGAAAAATACTCGTGTTACTGTTCACCTAATTACATTTTCACGAAAAATACATTCAGAGCTTTGAGAGAACCATGGAGAGCTAATTCCTTAGAGTCATTCTGCTGTAATCGCGTTCCAACGCTTTGAGGTTTTTACTTTATCAATCTAACTCGTTTCTCTTTCAACACTATTCTATGAATTACTTTTGCTTAATCTGTTAGTTTATAGATTTGTTTTTATTAAATTCGTATGATTGCATCCTTAGGTTTTATTCGCCGTTACGTCGCTTTTTCGTTAATTCGCGTTTATAATTCGTGTTTGCTTAATTCACGAAAACTTAATCCGTTTGCTTAATTTGGAATATAGGATTGTTAATCTAGTTTATGTCTTTTGCGCTTGTTAATTGACATAGGAATCAAATAGAGATCGAAATCGCTTAGGAAATTGGTAAGGTAGAAACCCGTGATAAGCCGGAACCGAAAACAGTAGATTGACTTATTTTAATAATCACTTATTTTAACCGCTTAATTGCATTTTCTTTATTTATCCGATCAGAAACCAAACCAACTCCCCCCTCCATTTCGAATATGGTAGATTAATCACATAAAAGAATCCTTGAGACAATATCCGAGTTGAATTGTCGCTGTATTACGTTTTCATCAAAAACACTCGTTCTGATCCGCGCGCGACAGCTTATCAATGAGCTAGGCCCTCCACGACGGAGAGATGGATTGGGCCGACCCCGTGTGATGAGCGGGACAGAGCAATATCTATATATATATATATATATATATATATATATATATATATATATATATATATATATATATATATATATATATATATATATATATATATATATATATATATATATATATATATATATATATATATATATATATATATATATATATATATATATATATATATATATATATATATATATATATATATATATATATATATATATATATAATTATATATATATATATATATATAAGAATCTTAATCGGTTGAGTAAGTAAATAAAATAATTAATTATATTTAATAATTAATTATTTAATTGAATATGTGCTTAAATATAAGTGGATGTCAAGATAATCCATTTCGAAATAATGAGAATTTTAAATGATTATCATTCTATATATAGGCTATGATCTCAAATATATCATGCTATAAGAAAATTATCTCTTTTTCTCCCCATTCGAAGAGTTTTCAAGACATTACGAGTACCGGTTGAGAAAAATCCACAAGCCAACCAGTGTCAAACACTTGTCTTTACACTTTTGTATTTTAGAATTATCGTTGTCATTGTCTAAAAATCATTCTCATTATATTCGTCAAGGTATTCCTATAATCATTAATATCAAAATGTCATAGATCCTAAGGTTTGTGTCCATGGGGAGACGCTTAAGCGCTCCCAGCGTGATGAGTGATCAGTGCATATTTATGCATTTTCTCCTATATTTTTACTTAGGCATTTCTTTAGTTTATCTTGATTATTTTTATGTTTTATTTTGTTTTTATATTTTATTTTATTTTTGTCTTAATTTGATTTCCGCACTTATTTTTCAGCTTTAGCTGTCTGCACGGAAACGATCATAACTGGAGTTCCGGGAATCCGTTTGAGGCGTTCTAAAAATAGCCGGAAAGCTAAGAGAGAGAGCTACGACTTTTGTGTTGGAGTCGAAGTCAGATTCGGAGCCAAAAATTCCAGAATTCCGTTTGAAGTTACTGCATTAGAATTTAATTTTAGTGTTGGGTCATGTATTGGGCCTGGGTTATGTTTTCGACCCAGTTGGGTTATGACCCGAATTCGCTTTCTTTTTAAAGGAAAAATACTCGTGTTAATGTTCACCTAATTACATTTTCACGAAAAATACATTCAGAGCTTTGAGAGAACCATGGAGAGCTAATTCCTTAGAGTCATTCTACTGTAATCGCGTTCCAACGCTTTGAGGTTTTTACTTTATCAATCTAACTCGTTTCTCTTTCAACACTATTCTATGAATTGCTTTTGCTTAATCTGTTAGTTTATAGATTTGTTTTTATTAAATTCGTATGATTGCATCCTTAGGTTTTATTCGCCGTTACGTCGCTTTTTCGTTAATTCGCGATTATAATTCGTGTTTGCTTAATTCACGAAAACTTAATCCGTTTGCTTAATTTGGAATATAGGATTGTTAATCTAGTTTATGTCTTTTGCGCTTGTTAATTGACATAGGAATCAAATAGAGATCGAAATCGCTTAGGAAATTGGTAAGGTAGAAACCCGTGATAAGCCGGAACCGAAAACAGTAGATTGACTTATTTTGATAATCACTTATTTTAACCGCTTAATTGCATTTTCTTTATTTATCCGATCAGAAACCAAACCAACTCCCCCTCCATTTCGAATATGGTAGATTAATCACATAAAAGAATCCTTGAGACAATATCCGAGTTGAATTGTCGCTGTATTACGTTTTCATCAAAAACACTCGTTCTGATCCGCGCGCGACAGCTTATCAATGAGCTAGGCCCTCCACGACGGAGAGATGGATTGGGCCGACCCCGTGTGATGAGCGAGACAGAGCAATATCTATATATATATATATATATATATATATATATATATATATATATATATATATATATATATATATATATATATATATATATATATATATATATATATATATATATATATATATATATATATATATATATATATATATATATATATATATATATATATATATATATATATATATATATATATGTATAATATATATATATGTATATATAAGAACCTTAATCGGTTGAGTAAGTAAATAAAATAATTAATTATATTTAATATTTAATTATTTAATTGAATATGTGCTTAAATATAAGTGGATGTCAAGATAATCCATTTTGAAATAATGAGAATTTTAAATGATTATCATTCTATATATAGGCTATGATCTCAAATATATCGTGCTATAAGAAAATTATCTCTTTTTCTCCCCATTCGAAGAGTTTTCAAGACATTACGAGTACCGATTGAGAAAAATCCACAAGCCAACCAGTGTCAAACACTTGTCTCTACACTTTTGTATTTTAGAATTATCGTTGTTATTTTCTAAAAATCTTTCTCATTATATTCGTCAAGGTATTCCTATAATCATTAATATCAAAATGTCATAGATCCTAAGGTTTGTGTCCATGGGGAGACGCTTAAGCGCTACCAGCGTGATGAGTGATCAGTGCATATTTATGCACTTTCTCCTATATTTTTACTTAGGCATTTGTTTACTTTATATTGATTATTTTTATGTTTTATTTTGTTTTTATATTTTATTTTATTTTTGGCTTAATTTGATTTCCGCACTTATTTTTCAGCTTTAGCAGTCTGCACGGAAACGATCATAACTGGAGTTCCGGGAATCCGTTTGAGGCGTTCTAAAAATAGCCGGAAAGCTAAGAGAGAGAGCTACGACTTTTGTGTTGGAGTCGAAGTCAGATTCGGAGCCAAAAATTCCAGAATTCCGTTTGAAGTTACTGCATTAGAATTTAATTTTAGTGTTGGGTCATGTATTGGGCCTGGGTTATGTTTTCGACCCAGTTGGGTTATGACCCGAATTCGCTTTCTTTTTAAAGGAAAAATACTCGTGTTACTGTTCACCTAATTACATTTTCACGAAAAATACATTCAGAGCTTTGAGAGAACCATGGAGAGCTAATTCCTTAGAGTCATTCTGCTGTAATCGCGTTCCAACGCTTTGAGGTTTTTACTTTATCAATCTAACTCGTTTCTCTTTCAACACTATTCTATGAATTACTTTTGCTTAATCTGTTAGTTTATAGATTTGTTTTTATTAAATTCGTATGATTGCATCCTTAGGTTTTATTCGCCGTTACGTCGCTTTTTCGTTAATTCGCGTTTATAATTCGTGTTTGCTTAATTCACGAAAACTTAATCCGTTTGCTTAATTTGGAATATAGGATTGTTAATCTAGTTTATGTCTTTTGCGCTTGTTAATTGACATAGGAATCAAATAGAGATCGAAATCGCTTAGGAAATTGGTAAGGTAGAAACCCGTGATAAGCCGGAACCGAAAACAGTAGATTGACTTATTTTAATAATCACTTATTTTAACCGCTTAATTGCATTTTCTTTATTTATCCGATCAGAAACCAAACCAACTCCCCCCTCCATTTCGAATATGGTAGATTAATCACATAAAAGAATCCTTGAGACAATATCCGAGTTGAATTGTCGCTGTATTACGTTTTCATCAAAAACACTCGTTCTGATCCGCGCGCGACAGCTTATCAATGAGCTAGGCCCTCCACGACGGAGAGATGGATTGGGCCGACCCCGTGTGATGAGCGGGACAGAGCAATATCTATATATATATATATATATATATATATATATATATATATATATATATATATATATATATATATATATAAATATATATATATATATATATATATATATATATATATATATATATATATATATATATAATTATATATATATATATATATAAGAATCTTAATCGGTTGAGTAAGTAAATAAAATAATTAATTATATTTAATAATTAATTATTTAATTGAATATGTGCTTAAATATAAGTGGATGTCAAGATAATCCATTTCGAAATAATGAGAATTTTAAATGATTATCATTCTATATATAGGCTATGATCTCAAATATATCATGCTATAAGAAAATTATCTCTTTTTCTCCCCATTCGAAGAGTTTTCAAGACATTACGAGTACCGGTTGAGAAAAATCCACAAGCCAACCAGTGTCAAACACTTGTCTTTACACTTTTGTATTTTAGAATTATCGTTGTCATTGTCTAAAAATCATTCTCATTATATTCGTCAAGGTATTCCTATAATCATTAATATCAAAATGTCATAGATCCTAAGGTTTGTGTCCATGGGGAGACGCTTAAGCGCTCCCAGCGTGATGAGTGATCAGTGCATATTTATGCATTTTCTCCTATATTTTTACTTAGGCATTTCTTTAGTTTATCTTGATTATTTTTATGTTTTATTTTGTTTTTATATTTTATTTTATTTTTGTCTTAATTTGATTTCCGCACTTATTTTTCAGCTTTAGCTGTCTGCACGGAAACGATCATAACTGGAGTTCCGGGAATCCGTTTGAGGCGTTCTAAAAATAGCCGGAAAGCTAAGAGAGAGAGCTACGACTTTTGTGTTGGAGTCGAAGTCAGATTCGGAGCCAAAAATTCCAGAATTCCGTTTGAAGTTACTGCATTAGAATTTAATTTTAGTGTTGGGTCATGTATTGGGCCTGGGTTATGTTTTCGACCCAGTTGGGTTATGACCCGAATTCGCTTTCTTTTTAAAGGAAAAATACTCGTGTTAATGTTCACCTAATTACATTTTCACGAAAAATACATTCAGAGCTTTGAGAGAACCATGGAGAGCTAATTCCTTAGAGTCATTCTACTGTAATCGCGTTCCAACGCTTTGAGGTTTTTTACTTTATCAATCTAACTCGTTTCTCTTTCAACACTATTCTATGAATTGCTTTTGCTTAATCTGTTAGTTTATAGATTTGTTTTTATTAAATTCGTATGATTGCATCCTTAGGTTTTATTCGCCGTTACGTCGCTTTTTCGTTAATTCGCGATTATAATTCGTGTTTGCTTAATTCACGAAAACTTAATCCGTTTGCTTAATTTGGAATATAGGATTGTTAATCTAGTTTATGTCTTTTGCGCTTGTTAATTGACATAGGAATCAAATAGAGATCGAAATCGCTTAGGAAATTGGTAAGGTAGAAACCCGTGATAAGCCGGAACCGAAAACAGTAGATTGACTTATTTTGATAATCACTTATTTTAACCGCTTAATTGCATTTTCTTTATTTATCCGATCAGAAACCAAACCAACTCCCCCTCCATTTCGAATATGGTAGATTAATCACATAAAAGAATCCTTGAGACAATATCCGAGTTGAATTGTCGCTGTATTACGTTTTCATCAAAAACACTCGTTCTGATCCGCGCGCGACAGCTTATCAATGAGCTAGGCCCTCCACGACGGAGAGATGGATTGGGCCGACCCCGTGTGATGAGCGAGACAGAGCAATATCTATATATATATATATATATATATATATATATATATATATATATATATATATATATATATATATATATATATATATATATATATATATATATATATATATATATATATATATATATATATATATATATATATATATATATATATATATATATATATATATATATATATATATATATAAATATATATATATATATATATATATATATATATATATATATATATAATTATATATATATATATATATATAAGAATCTTAATCGGTTGAGTAAGTAAATAAAATAATTAATTATATTTAATAATTAATTATTTAATTGAATATGTGCTTAAATATAAGTGGATGTCAAGATAATCCATTTCGAAATAATGAGAATTTTAAATGATTATCATTCTATATATAGGCTATGATCTCAAATATATCATGCTATAAGAAAATTATCTCTTTTTCTCCCCATTCGAAGAGTTTTCAAGACATTACGAGTACCGGTTGAGAAAAATCCACAAGCCAACCAGTGTCAAACACTTGTCTTTACACTTTTGTATTTTAGAATTATCGTTGTCATTGTCTAAAAATCATTCTCATTATATTCGTCAAGGTATTCCTATAATCATTAATATCAAAATGTCATAGATCCTAAGGTTTGTGTCCATGGGGAGACGCTTAAGCGCTCCCAGCGTGATGAGTGATCAGTGCATATTTATGCATTTTCTCCTATATTTTTACTTAGGCATTTCTTTAGTTTATCTTGATTATTTTTATGTTTTATTTTGTTTTTATATTTTATTTTATTTTTGTCTTAATTTGATTTCCGCACTTATTTTTCAGCTTTAGCTGTCTGCACGGAAACGATCATAACTGGAGTTCCGGGAATCCGTTTGAGGCGTTCTAAAAATCGCCGGAAAGCTAAGAGAGAGAGCTACGACTTTCGCGTTGGAGTCGAAGTCAGATTGGGAGCCAAAAATTCCAGAATTCCGTTTGAAGTTACTGCATTAGAATTTAATTTTAGTGTTGGGTCATGTATTGGGCCTGGGTTATGTTTTTGACCCAGTTGGGTTATGACCCGAATTTGCTTTCTTTTTAAAGGAAAAATACTCGTGTTACTATTCACCTAGTTACATTTTCACGAAAAATACATTCGGAGCTTTGAGAGAACCATGGAGAGCTAATTCCTTAGAGTCATTCTGCTGTAATCGCATTCCAACGCTTTGAGGTTTTTACTTTATCAATCTAACTCGTTTCTCTTTCAACACTATTCTATGAATTGCTTTTGCTTAATCTGTTAGTTTATAGAATTGTTTTGATTAAATTCGTATGATTGCATCCTTAGGTTTTATTCGCCGTTACGTCGCTTTATCGTTAATTCGCGTTTATAATTCGTGTTTGCTTAATTCACGAAAACTTAATCCGTTTGCTTAATTTGGAATATAGGATTGTTAATCTAGTTTATGTCTTTTGCGCTTGTTAATTGACATAGGAATCGAATAGAGATCGAAATTGCTTAGGAAATTGGTAAGGTAGAAACCCGTGATAAGCCGGAACCGAAAACAGTAGATTGACTTATTTTGATAATCACTTATTTTAACCGCTTAATTGCATTTTCTTTATTTATCCGATCAGAAACCAAACCAACTCCCCCTCCATTTCGAATTTGGTAGATTAATCACATAAAAGAATCCTTGAGACGATATCCGAGTTGAATTGTCGCTGTATTACGTTTTCATCAAAAACACTCGTTCTGATCCGCGCGCGACAGTTGATCAATGAGCTAGGCCCTCCACGACGGAGAAATGGATTGGGCCGACCCCGTGTGATGAGCGGGACAGAGCAATATATATATATATATATATATATATATATATATATATATATATATATATATATATATATATATATATATATATATATATATATATAATTATATATATAATTATATATATATATATATATATATATATATATATATATATATATATATATATATATATATATATATATATATATATATATATATATATATATATATATATATATATATATATATATATATATATATATATATATATATATATATATATATATATATATATATATATATATATATATATATATAAGAATCTTAATCGGGTGAGTAAGTAAATAAAATAATTAATTATATTTAGTAATTAATTATTTAATTGAATATGTGCTTAAATATAAGTGGATGTCAAGATAATCCATTTCGAAATAATGAGAATTTTAAATGATTATCATTCTATATATAGGCTATGATCTCAAATATATCATGCTATAAGAAAATTATCTCTTTTTCTCCCCATTCGAAGAGTTTTCAAGACATTACGAGTACCAGTTGAGAAAAATCCACAAGCCAACCAGTGTCAAACACTTGTCTCTACATTTTTGTATTTTAGAATTATCGTTGTCATTGTCTAAAAATCTTTCTCATTATATTCGTCAAAGTATTCCTATAATCATTAATATCAAAATGTCATAGATCCTAAGGTTTGTGTCCATGGGGAGACGCTTAAGCGCTCCCAGCGTGATGAGTGATCAGTGCATATTTATGCACTTTCTCCTATATTTTTACTTAGGCATTTCTTTACTTTATCTTGATTATTTTTATGTTTTATTTTGTTTTTATATTTTATTTTATTTTTGGTTTAATTTGATTTCCGCACTTATTTTTCAGCTTTAGTAGTCTGCACGGAAACGATCATAACTGGAGTTCCGGGAATCCCTTTGAGGCGTTCTAAAAATCGCCGGAAAGCTAAGAGAGAGAGCTACGACTTTCGTGTTGGAGTCGAAGTCAGATTCGGAGCCAAAAATTCCAGAATTCCGTTTGAAGTTACTGCATTAGAATTTAATTTTAGTGTTGGGTCATGTGTTGGGCCTGGGTTATGTTTTCGACCCAGTTGGGTTATGACCCGAATTTGCTTTCTTTTTAAAGGAAAAATACTCGTGTTACTGTTCACCTAATTACATTTTCACGAAAAACACATTCGGAGCTTTGAGAGAACCATGGAGAGCTAATTCCTTAGAGTCATTCTGCGGTAATCGCGTTCCAACGCTTTGAGGTTTTTACTTTATCAATCTAATTCGTTTCTCTTTCAACACTATTCTATGAATTGCTTTTGCTTAATCTGTTATTTTATAGAATTGTTTTGATTAAATTCATACGATTGCATCCTTAGCTTTTATTCGCCGTTACGTCGCTTTGTCGTTAATTCGCGTTTATAATTCGTGTTTGCTTAATTCACGAAAACTTAACCCGTTTGCTTAATTTGGAATATAGGATTGGTAATCTAGTTTATGTCTTTTACGCTTTTTAAATGACATAGGAATCGAATAGAGATCGAAATCGCTTAGGAAATTGGTAAGGTAGGAACCCGTGATAAGCCGGAACCGAAAACAGTCGATTGACTTATTTTGATAATCACTTATTTTAACCGCTTAATTGCATTTTCTTTATTTATCCGATCAGAAACCAAACTAACTCCCCCTCCATTTCGAATTTGGTAGATTAATCACATAAAAGAATCCTTGAGACGATATTCGAGTTGAATTGTCGCTGTATTACGTTTTCATCAAAAACATTCGTTCTGATCCGCGCGCGACAGTTGATCAATGAGCTAGGCCCACCACGACGGAGAGATGGATTGGGCCGACCCCGTGTGATGAGCGGGACAGAGCAATATCTATCTATCTATCTATATATATATATATATATATATATATATATATATATATATATATATATATATATATATATATATATATATATATATATATATATATATATATATATATATATATATATATATATATATATATATACATATATATATATATATATATATATATATATATATATATATATATATATATATATATATATATATATATATATATATATATATATATATATATATATATATATAAGAATCTTAATCGGTTGAGTAAGTAAATAAAATAATTAATTATATTTAATAATTAATTATTTAATTGAATATGTGCTTAAATATAAGTGGATGTCAAGATAATCCATTTCGAAATAATGAAAATTTTAAATGATTATCATTCTATATATAGGCTATGATATATAATATATCATGCTATAAGAAAATTATCTCTTTTTCTCCCCATTCGAAGAGTTTTCAAGACATTACGAGTACCGGTTGAGAAAAATCCACAAGCCAACCAGTGTCAAACACTTGTCTCTACACTTTTGTATTTTAGAATTATCGTTGTCATTGTCTAAAAATCTTTCTCATTATATTCGTCAAGGTATTCCTATAATCATTAATATCAAAATGTCATAGATCCTAAGGTTTGTGTCCATGGGGAGACGCTTAAGCGCTCCCAGCGTGATGAGTAATCAGTGCATATTTATGCACTTTCTCCTATATTTTTACTTAGGCATTTCTTTACTTTATCTTGATTATTTTTATGTTTTATTTTGTTTTTATATTTTATTTTATTTTTGGCTTAATTTGATTTCCGCAATTATTTTTCAGCTTTAGCAGTCTGCACGGAAACGATTATAACTGGAGTTCCGAAAATCCGTTTGAGGCGTTCTAAAAATCTCCGGAAAGCTAAGGGAGAGAGCTACGACTTTCGTGTTGGAGTCGAAGTCAGATTCGGAGGCAAAAATTCCAGAATTCCGTTTGAAGTTACTGCATTAGAATTTAATTTTAGTGTTGGGTCATGTATTGGGCCTGGGTTATGTTTTCGACCGAGTTGGGTTATGACCCGAATTTGCTTTCTTTTTAAAGGAAAAATACTCGTGTTACTGTTCACCTAATTACAATTTCACGAAAAATACATTCAGAGCTTTTAGAGAACCATGGAGAGCTAATTCCTTAGAGTCATTCTGCTGTAATCGCGTTCCAACGCTTTGAGGTTTTTACTTTATCAATCTAATTTGTTTCTCTTTCAACACTATTCTATGAATTGCTTTTGCTTAATCTGCTATTTTATAGAATTGTTTTGATTAAATTCGTATGATTGCATCCTTAGCTTTTATTCGCCGTTACGTCGCTTTGTCGTTAATTCGCGTTTATAATTCGTGTTTGCTTAATTCACGAAAACTTAATCCATTTGCTTAATTTGGAATTTAGGATTGGTAATCTAGTTATGTCTTTTGCGCTTGTTAATTGACATAGGAATCGAATAGAGATCGAAATCGCTTAGGAAATTGGTAAGGTAGAAACCCGTGATAAGCCGGAACCGAAAATAGTAGATTGACTTATTTTGATAATCACTTATTTTAACCGCTTAATTGCATTTTCTTTATTTATCCGATCAGAAACCAAACCAACTCCCACTCCATTTCGAATTTGGTAGATTAATCACATAAAAGAATCCTTGAGACGATATCTGAGTTGAATTGTCGTTGTATTACGTTTTCATCAAAAACACTCGTTCTGATCCGCGCGCGACAGCTGATCAATGAGTTAGGCCCTCCACAACGGAGAGATGGATTGGGGCGACCCCGTGTGATGAGCAGGACAGAGCAATATATATATATATATATATATATATATATATATATATATATATATATATATATATATATATATATATATATATATATATATATATATATATATATATATAAGAATCTTAATCGGTTGAGTAAGTAAATAAAATAATTAATTATATTTAATAATTAATTATTTAATTGAATATGTGCTTAAATATAAGTGGATGTCAAGATAATCCATTTCGAAATAATGAAAATTTTAAATGATTATCATTCTATATATAGGCTATGATATATAATATATCATGCTATAAGAAAATTATCTCTTTTTCTCCCCATTCGAAGAGTTTTCAAGACATTACGAGTACCGGTTGAGAAAAATCCACAAGCCAACCAGTGTCAAACACTTGTCTCTACACTTTTGTATTTTAGAATTATCGTTGTCATTGTCTAAAAATCTTTCTCATTATATTCGTCAAGGTATTCCTATAATCATTAATATCAAAATGTCATAGATCCTAAGGTTTGTGTCCATGGGGAGACGCTTAAGCGCTCCCAGCGTGATGAGTGATCAGTGCATATTTATGCACTTTCTCCTATATTTTTACTTAGGCATTTCTTTACTTTATCTTGATTATTGTTGCAGTGGAAATAGGATATCAAATTATTAATTAATTTGAATCGCAATTCAATTCACAACCGCTCTTTGATTTATCCGAAGGAAAAGGTCAAAAGAGGGAAAACCTATTTTTGCATCGTAAACACAATGCGGGGAAAGATCTAGGGTTCGGGGGTTGGTTAAATTTAGGGAAGGTATTAGCACCCTAAACTTCTGTAGTACTCTACAGGAACCTTTTGTTCAAATGTTTACTATTTGCTTTACTTATTTGCTTAAGGTATATGTACAAAGATTAAAAATGAGAAAAGAGACCTAAGGGGTTAATTCTAAGTTTACTCGGCAAGACATCGCATCTTGTGCCTACGTATCCTTACGGGAGTGGAATCAGAGTAATCGTAGTTCCCCTCAAAAGGGAGGTTAGAGACTTCTTGACTGTGGTCAAGGTCTCAAGGGGAATAAACATGTCTTAAGGACACGCTTACGCGGAGTGTAGAAACTCCAAATTTCTACGTTGAAATGTTATGTTGTAATTAGGGTTAAATTAGGGATTCCACGGCGGGAAACCCTAAAATGAGCGCGGCGGCTCTTTGACCTAATGCTAGGGGTAAAATTGTAATCTTGCCTGCGGCGAGGCATTTGTGAAAATTTAGGGTTGAAAAGGTGAAAGGGTTTGAAGTTGAGGACTATTGGCGTGGCGACCAAAAGCTAGACCTAACCTTCGGATGTGAAATTATTGGTAAAGACGCGATAAACATACAATGGCAGAACATAAAATGCGGAAAGATAAATGCGACAATTGTCTCGCAAAATTACACCCCATAAGCAGTTACAAATATGATAACTAAATATTTAAACTTAAAATAAAATCAATTGAACTTAGTCAGCTGCAAAAAACCAAAACAAACAGAGACTGTTATTATACGGGGTTAGACAAAAAATTAGACGGGAATGTTAGGAATTTAAGTAGAAAATTATAATTTTAACGAAACAAGAAAAAAGTTAGAAATTTGGATCTTAAAAAGGAGGATGGTAGCGAAAAATTAATAAACAATGAAAATTGATACGCAATGAAGATAGTGATAATATACAAGTGATAATGGAATATGAAATAGCAACGATGATGTCAGATTATGTACAAATATAAAAATAAATACAAAAATAAATAAATAAATATTAGTGAACAGGTTCATGGATAATCAATAATATTGTTAGGAATGAAGGATGAAAATTGGAATTGACGATAATTAGAAGTTAAGTGATGAATGTTTTGAGACGGTGAGAATTTAGATAATTAGAAAGGAGTTAGAATGGAATTAGGTTTTTTTGGGTGAAATTTAGAAAAGTTAGAGTTTTTAATGTGATTAAGAAAAATAAAATAGATTAAAAGTTAGAATTAAAAGTTAGCAAAAAAATTAGAACTTCGAAATTTGGTTTTTAAAAAAAGGTTAGAAAATAAAAATAAAAGTTTGAAAATAAAAGAGAAAAAGGTTAGAATTTTAATAAAAAAAGAGTTAGCATGTTAGAATTTTAATTAAGAAAAAATGGTAGAAATTTTGAAAAAAGATATAAAAAGATTAGAAATTAAAAAAAAGAAGAGTTAGTTACTTTTGATGAAGACTGTAAGAGTTTTTGATGCTTGTCGATCCCCTGTTTTGTTGCTCCTGAGGGTCCTTTTATACTTGATTTTTTAAAATCTTTTTCAATCTCAGATTTGATTTGAATATCTCAATCTTTTTCAATCTCTGATTTAATTTGAATGAATTTTTATGATGATTTCAGATTTGATTCAATGATGGTGATGTTGATATTTAGATCTGATTTTCTTATGATGATGATATGATCTGATTGATTTGATTTTGCTCCATCTGGAATTCATTGGGATTGGATTTGATTAAAAAAGTGTTGGATTTAAATTTAAAAAGTTAGCAAAGAAAATAAGAGTTTCAAGTTAAATAAAAATTAGAATTTTAAGTTTAAAAAAAATGAGTTAGAATTTTAAAATAAAAAACATTTGAATGTTGATTTTAAAAAATGTTAGAATTATTTTGAAAACTGTTAGAATTTAATTTTAAAAGGAATTTAAAAAAGAAAATAAAATGGCATTAGAATTTAATTTTAAAAGGAATTTAAAAAAGAAAATAAAATGGCATTAGAATTTAATTTTAAAAGGAATTTAGAATTTTAATTTGAAAAAGGATGGTGTCAAAAAAAATTTAGATTTATTTTTTTAAAAAAAGGATAGATTTAATTTATAAAAAAAAAAGGTTAGATTTAATTTTTAAAATAGTTAGAAAAAAAGATTTAATTTTAAAAAGAAGTTAGAGAAAAAAAAGATTTAATTTTTTTTAAAAAAGTTAGAAAAAAAGATTTAACTTTATAAAAGTTAGAAAAAAAAGATTTAGCTTTAAAAAAGTTAGAAAAAAAGATTTAGCTTTAAAAAGGAGTTGGAAAAAAGATTTAATTTTAAAAAGAAGTTAGAAAAAAAATATTTAACTTTAAAAAGAAGTTAGATTTTTATTTTAAAAAAGGTATTAGAATTTGATTAAAAAATGTGTTAGAAATTAATTTAAAAAAGGTTATAAAAAAAATTTACTCTTAAAGAAAAGAAAAAAAAAGTTAAATTTTAATCTAAATCCTAAAAGTTAGTAAGAAGAGCTTAAAATGATTTAAATAAATAAACTAAATAGAAAAGAAAAAAGAAGAAAAAAAGTTAATAAAAAACGTTAGTAAAGTTATAAAAAAAATTTAATTAAATTATTATTAGTTAAAAAAACAAGATTTAAAAAAAAAGGTTAATTTATTAAATTAATAAGAATTTAAAATAAAAATAAAAAAGAAAGGGTAAAATTTGGGGTATTACAGTTGCCCCTATTTAAATAGCTACACCGGATGATTTGAGTGGCGGAGACTCGAGGAATCATGGTGGAGGGATTTAAATATAGATAACCGAAAATTTTGCCCTTATATGTGACGATATGCGATGCTATGGACAAAACAAAAGCAGACTAATGCAGACAATGCCATGAATATGATATGATGCGTATGATGGAATGATGAATGCGAAAATGCTGACGAATACGACGACACAGGGACAGACGCTACGAGAAAAACACACTGGGAAAACGACGCGCTGGGACGCAGTACAACACTGGGGAATTCTAAAATGATGGTCAACTGGTACGAACACGACCAATTGTCATTTTTAGAACGAGAACGAGATTCTCAAATGGAGATGGCACCTATGAGACGGCCTCCACTGGGGAATCTAAAAGTAAAACTGGATCATGTACGACTGCAAGATCGATTACAGAATGCTGGAGCATTGAGCAAAGAATAACATCCAAGCTTTTGTAACCTATCCCTCGTGACAGGATCAAACGGACTTTTCGGGAATCCGTAGCAAATATACAGGGTAAAAAAGAACCGGCTGTATGCCAAAATAAATGGACTTTTAGAATAAGATCCTTAAATGGAGATGGCGCTTATGAGATGACCTCCACTAGGGAATGCCTAATAATAATTGGACCTACACGATTGCAAGATCGATTACAGAACGCTGGAGCATTGAGCAAAGAATAACATCCAAACTCCTGTAAACTATCCTTCGTGATGGGATCGAATGGACTTTTCAGAAATCCATATCATATATACAGGGTAAAGACCGGCTGTATGCCAAAATAAATGGACTTTAATGGGAAATGCCCTGATAAGCTTCTCGAGGGAGAACTGTCACTTATCGTTGGAAGGGACTTATGTGCCAAAATGGATAAGCACTCAAATAAAGAGGCTGCTGCTTATATGATAAATAAATCTTCTCGCATTTAAGGTCGGCGCCTGGAATACGATTCTGATTCTTCTCTTACTGAAGGATAAATAAACTTCTTCATGCTTCAAGATCGTGCTCTCCTGAACATGAAAAGGGTAAACTGAACTTCCTCATACTTCAGAATCGTGCTCTCCTGAATATGATCCGGCTCTTTCAGGTAAATGAAATTCTTCATACTTCAGAATCGTGCTCTCCTGAATATGAAAAGGGTGAACTGAACTTCCTCATACTTCAGAATCGTGCTCTCCTGAATATGATTCGGCTCTTTCGGGTAAATGAAATTCTTCATACTTCAGAATCGTGCTCTCCTGAATATGAAAAGGGTGAACTGAACTTCCTCATACTTCAGAATCGTGCTCTCCTGAATATGATTCCGCTCCTTCGGGTAAATGAAATTCTTCATACTTCAGAATCGTGCTCTCCTGAATATGAAAAGGGCTAATTGAACTTCCTCATAACTCAGAATCGTGCTCTCCTGAATATGATTCGGCTCTTTCTTGTAAATGAAATTCTTCATACTTCAGAATCGTGCTCTCCTGAATATGAAAAGGGCTAATTGAACTTCCTCATAACTCAGAATCGTGCTCTCCTGAATATGATTCGGCTCTTTCTTGTAAATGAAATTCTTCATACTTCAGAATCGTGCTCTCCTGAATATGAATAGGGCTAACTGAACTTCCTCATAACTCAGAATCGTGCTCTCCTGAATATGAAAAGGATGAACTGAACTTCCTCATACTCCAGAATCATGCTCTCCTGAATATGATTCGGCTCTTTCTTGTAAATGAAATTCTTCATACTTCAGAATCGTGCTCTCTTGAATATGAAAAGGCTAACTGAACTTCCTCATACTTCAGAATCGTGCTCTCCTGAATATGATTCGGCTCTTTCATACTTCAGAATCGTGCTCTCCTGAATATGAAAAGGATGAACTGAACTTCCTCATACTTCAGAATCGTGCTCTCCTGAATATGATTCGCTCTTTCTTGTAAATGAAATTCTTCATACTTCAGAATCGTGCTCTCCTGAATATGATTCCGCTCCTTCTTTTACTAAAGGGTAAATGAACTTCTTCATAATTCAGAATCGTGCTCTCCTGAATATGATTCCGCTCCTTCTTTTACTAAAGGGTAAATGAACTTCCTCATACTTCAGAATCGTGCTCTCCTGAATATGATTCCGCTCAAACCTCCCCGTATTTCAAGATCGTGCTCTCCTGAATACGATTTGGTTCAAAACCCCCTATACTTCAAGACGACAGGTAAATGGAAGCCCAACTGCTCCATGGAGATGGCCATTTGCTACGAGTCATAACGAAGATAGGATCGGCTTCTTAGATGAGAAATGTCGTATATTGATGTTGTAAGATGTAAGATTGTTATATTGATAGGCCTCTCAGGCGAGAACAGTTGCATACCGATGCTGTAACAATGTAGGATTGTAAAGTGTTGTACTGATGAACTGGCGTGTATCTGTAAAGGATTGTAGTTGATTTTCTTGAAAGATAGTGCAAAATAAATGCACGTCCGGTTGGGCTCGACGACCGACAAGACTGAGATTCAATCTAGGATCGAGCTAGAAAGAAAACTGGTAATCAAGACTCCATCGAGGGAATGAACTCGAAGGGTAGATATCTTATCCTGGCGAGGAAAGATAGCTGAAGTAACCGTCATCCACGAGGATCGAGCTCCGTGGGGAAACTGGAAACAAGTAAGTATTTTATGCTTAGGGCTGACAATCTATTTGGAGAGAATGGACGAACCCAGTTGCTCGGCGGTAACAACCAAATGATGGTGAAACACAATGAACCTGTGAATGCTAATGCATATGTTAATGTGAATGTATGTTAATGTCTATGTATGTTAAGATGTTATGAAATGAGTATGTAATGAGTATGTAATGAATATGTAATGAATATGTAATGAAATAGGCATGTGATGCTTATGCCCTTGCGTATGCTGACGAAACAGACTAGAGACGGGACGAGAGATGAAATAAACATCTCGACGGAAATACCCTGCGTTCTCTACAACCAATACGTCAATCATGGGTAAGAAAGATCAATGGTAGAACCAAATCTGGTTTTAAAGTTCTGAATTCTCTGAGGAGAAGGTAATCTGCTTGGGTGTACAGTATCACGTCTTCACATGGGGAGAAGAAAACCTGAGGGACACTTTTGAGTTACCCAAGAAAAAGTTGTCAGCTTATAGTCTCGCTGGGGACTGTGATGGCTATAGTTTAGGAGCCTGTCGCAACACTGAGATTTACTGGGGGATGAAAGCCGCTGTGAGTAAAATCCATCGGGTGCATGAAGAAAAGTTGTGAAACCACATGGTTTTGATCTTGAAGGACCTTATAGCAGTCGCCATTTGTTTCCTTTAAAACACGGTGTCCCAGGATATTTGTGTTGTGAGGTATGGTCATCTCAAGAGGATTTTATAGAGAACACGGAGTCTGGTTGCCCCACTGTTTTCAAACTCTTTGAGAAGATGCGTCAGGCCTGGACGTAACTGGCACAATTTAATCGTGTTACGACGAAATCTTTGAGAAATAGCTCTTTAAGAATGTCAGACTCGCGTTGGTAAGCGAATTGGGAAACTGCCTGCCCCTGTTTAGCAGGATCATCAAGTTCCACGGGTTATGTCCATATGTAAATCTCTAAGATATCAAGCAAAGTCGTCATGCCTGAAATGCCTATCCTGAGCTTGTCAATGTACGCATATATTTGTCTTGAATTTTTTGTTTTTTTGTTTTGAAAAAGATACCTCAACAACTCGTGACCGAGATCACTGGTTAGGATATAAGTTTGAATTATAATGCCAACATGAATTTTTGAGCATAGCTCGTAGGAGTCAGGAAACGTGATCTTGTCGAGTATGCTTTCAACCGAAGTCCTACTTCAATTAGGTCTTTTAAAGGTTGTATCATGGTTTGGTTCACGGTTTAAGAAACAAAGGATATAGGCTCAAAGTTATATTTGTACCCTCCCATTCTTCGTGATGTTCTCCAATCCTAATTCAGTTAATCGGATGCGAGCACTCATACCTCAAACGGATTTTCTATGGTTGAGAACTTATCAAGGCTTTGGACATGGCAGTCACTCGCCTATTTCTTTTGGCGTTTCGATCACACGACCTTGTTCTTTAATAGGGATTATAAAAAACTACTGGTTTGGTGTTCTTATTCCCTAACGTTTTCCTGGACAACATCTTTTGATCTGACTTTGGAGTCCAACGGGATGCCCCACTTTTGCCTAAGTCTCCTTCATAGGTTTTGACTTAGCGGGCTCTTATTTTTTAATATTCTTTTATGCACAAGTCGTGTAAATCTTTTGAAAGGCTCATGACTGCCCCACTCCTTAGGTAACCGAGGGATAGTCCTTGTATTGGACTTCTTAAGATGCTAAGGATAAATTCTCGAAGGTTTGCTCTTCCTTTTTGAGAATCCAAGCGCTCGATCGGTTTAACTGAAACCTACCCTGCCCCAGGTTAGGATGAAGGTTCTTAAAAAAAAAAAAGAAGACTCCTACTTCAAGGCTCAAAGGGTTGACTAGGGATTAACATCCTTATATCTCCAGTGTTTGGGATTTGAAACAATGCCTTACATCATCAGCGGGTTTCAATCGAAAGCATACGACAAGAAATCTGACGTTTTGGGTTCGTCATCCTCCTCCCAATTCTCCATCAGAACAAGAGATCGGGTAAAGTTGGCATTATAATTTATGAAAACGTTTTTTGAATGAGTGAAACGAATGGATTTATTCAAGACAAACATATGCGTTGCATTAATTAATCAAAGATAAACAAGTTCGTACATGCTAAATATGCTTAATCAAAGAGGAATGCATATAAATAAACAAATGAACTGTCGAAAAAAATCCTTCTAAATGTTTATGAAATCTTGCATTCAAGAGTAACAGTTTCCTTTGGCGGAGCCTCAATGGAAAGGACGTCTGGTTCATGATCACTGTGAGTCGTCATGGCTTGCCCCAGTTACGCTGGTCACATCTTCACCAGTTTTCAGTCGTTGCTTCAAAATAACTTTCCCAGATTCCTTGTTGATCCCGGTCATATCATCTTGAGGGTTACTGAAATGAAGCGGGCTAGGACTTTGAATAATTACTGGATTCGACTGATTTGCCACAGGAGTAGCATACTTTGCAGAATTCGAACCCGACAAGTGAGGGACCCCGAGAGGAGTCTCGATCTTCGGCTGAGCATTGCTAAAAGACAACTTCTTCGCTTCTAGCAAATCTCTGACAACTTTCTTAAGAGCATAGCAATTCTCTAGATCATGGTCGGGCGCACCCTCATGAAATAAACAATGAGCGGTAGCGTTGTAACTTGCAGGTAATGGATTAGGTGGAGGACCCAAAGCACGGGTGGTAATCAGACCTTGTTGTACCAAATGGGGGTATAACTCAGTGAAAGTCATCGGAATTGGAGGACAAGGCTTATACTGACTCTTACGGGGATAAGGAACCTGATCCTGTGATTGCTGGTGAACAGGAGCGTTGGGCACTCGTTGACTGTCGACAGGAACATGCATAGGCGAATAACCGGAAGGTTGTTGATAAACTGGTGCCTGATATACCGGAGCTGACTGTACAGGCTGGCGTGCAGGAAACTGCTGATCGAAAGGAGGTGCAACAGTAGCTACATAGGGTTGTTGAACACATAGAAACGAATAACCTTGAACATAACTCTGCTGATATTGTAAAGGTTGAGGAGTAGCCTTTTTGCGGTTCTTTGAACGTGTAGGTCCTTTACCATGGTCGGAGTTAGGAGTTTTGCACTTTGGAGGGGTAGCTCGTCGAACTGGTCGAGCACTGGGAGGCACCAAACCGGATTGAAGACCGTGAGGAGGTACATTCTCGACAGTAACAGCTGGTTGAGGTTCCATAACGGTATTAGTCTTAGAAACAACAGTAGACTGAGCATCCACCTTCATACTAAGAGCTCGTAACATCTCCAAAATTTTCCCTACACTTCCTCGAAGATCTTCGAATTCATGGCTGACACGGTTGATCTCTTGGTTTTGATCTTCCATTCTTTTGAAGGGTCGTATTGATGCAGAGAACTCAGGGTGACAAAACTGGAGGGTGAGAGAACCGAGTATGAGAAATCGGGAGACACATGCAATGCAAAAGTATGATGCTAAAATGTGAATGCAAATGAAGATTTCATGGAATTCAAATATTCACGAATATCGTGGGGTACCAAGGAAATCTTTTTCTTGTTTTTTTTTCATTTAATTTTTTTATTTATGGTATCCCGCGATATCCATAGATGATGTTTGAACTCCATGAAATACAATGCAATGAGATGCTTTGTGGATGCAATGCATGAAAACACGCAAAGTCCTAGGTTAAAGGAACGTGAGCGGAGTCAAGGTCTACCCCTCCCAAAAGGAGTGTACTATAGGTTAGTTGTACCTGCCGAACAAGGTTCTACAAAGTGCCCAAAGTCATCAGCCCATCTTTCGGATATTATCAACCTTCCGACTGACTCGGGGGTGAATAATATTCTCAAGAGAACCTCTTTTGAGTGTAGTATCGCGTAGCAACCGTTGTAGGATTACTCCCACATAGCTCCCGCACTACGTCCTAAATAAGGCCAAGGTGGTGTTAAGGTACTACGGTCCTCAATATCACAGACCCCAATCGACCATGGAAAAAGTTTTCAACGATTACTCGTTCAATCGAACCATTTTCGAAAAGGTCTCAACTGAGCGGTGATTCTCGAATCAGCTTGGTCGGGATTCACTCCCTATAAGCCTCATCGAATATATCCCCATCCTATAATAATGTCACTAGTCCGGGCGTAGGACTTATCTCACAGCACAAGGAACAGTCCCACAATCAAAGCACAAATATATACATGTAAATGAATAATAACACAGATAGTAATAAATATGAACAAGTTAGGGATAACCCTCAAAAGTTTAGAAGTGTCCCCAGTGAAGTCGCCATTTTCTGTTGCGGTGGAAATAGGATATCAAATTATTAATTAATTTGAATCGCAATTCAATTCACAACCGCTCTTTGATTTATCCGAAGGAAAAGGTCAAAAGAGGGAAAACCTATTTTTGCATCGTAAACACAATGCGGGGAAAGATCTAGGGTTCGGGGGTTGGTTAAATTTAGGGAAGGTATTAGCACCCTAAACTTCTGTAGTACTCTACAGGAACCTTTTGTTCAAATGTTTACTATTTGCTTTACTTATTTGCTTAAGGTATATGTACAAAGATTAAAAATGAGAAAAGAGACCTAAGGGGTTAATTCTAAGTTTACTCGGCAAGACATCGCATCTTGTGCCTACGTATCCTTACGGGAGTGGAATCAGAGTAATCGTAGTTCCCCTCAAAAGGGAGGTTAGAGACTTCTTGACTGTGGTCAAGGTCTCAAGGGGAATAAACATGTCTTAAGGACACGCTTACGCGGAGTGTAGAAACTCCAAATTTCTACGTTGAAATGTTATGTTGTAATTAGGGTTAAATTAGGGATTCCACGGCGGGAAACCCTAAAATGAGCGCGGCGGCTCTTTGACCTAATGCTAGGGGTAAAATTGTAATCTTGCCTGCGGCGAGGCATTTGTGAAAATTTAGGGTTGAAAAGGTGAAAGGGTTTGAAGTTGAGGACTATTGGCGTGGCGACCAAAAGCTAGACCTAACCTTCGGATGTGAAATTATTGGTAAAGACGCGATAAACATACAATGGCAGAACATAAAATGCGGAAAGATAAATGCGACAATTGTCTCGCAAAATTACACCCCATAAGCAGTTACAAATATGATAACTAAATATTTAAACTTAAAATAAAATCAATTGAACTTAGTCAGCTGCAAAAAACCAAAACAAACAGAGACTGTTATTATACGGGGTTAGACAAAAAATTAGACGGGAATGTTAGGAATTTAAGTAGAAAATTATAATTTTAACGAAACAAGAAAAAAGTTAGAAATTTGGATCTTAAAAAGGAGGATGGTAGCGAAAAATTAATAAACAATGAAAATTGATACGCAATGAAGATAGTGATAATATACAAGTGATAATGGAATATGAAATAGCAACGATGATGTCAGATTATGTACAAATATAAAAATAAATACAAAAATAAATAAATAAATATTAGTGAACAGGTTCATGGATAATCAATAATATTGTTAGGAATGAAGGATGAAAATTGGAATTGACGATAATTAGAAGTTAAGTGATGAATGTTTTGAGACGGTGAGAATTTAGATAATTAGAAAGGAGTTAGAATGGAATTAGGTTTTTTTGGGTGAAATTTAGAAAAGTTAGAGTTTTTAATGTGATTAAGAAAAATAAAATAGATTAAAAGTTAGAATTAAAAGTTAGCAAAAAAATTAGAACTTCGAAATTTGGTTTTTAAAAAAAGGTTAGAAAATAAAAATAAAAGTTTGAAAATAAAAGAGAAAAAGGTTAGAATTTTAATAAAAAAAGAGTTAGCATGTTAGAATTTTAATTAAGAAAAAATGGTAGAAATTTTGAAAAAAGATATAAAAAGATTAGAAATTAAAAAAAAGAAGAGTTAGTTACTTTTGATGAAGACTGTAAGAGTTTTTGATGCTTGTCGATCCCCTGTTTTGTTGCTCCTGAGGGTCCTTTTATACTTGATTTTTTAAAATCTTTTTCAATCTCAGATTTGATTTGAATATCTCAATCTTTTTCAATCTCTGATTTAATTTGAATGAATTTTTATGATGATTTCAGATTTGATTCAATGATGGTGATGTTGATATTTAGATCTGATTTTCTTATGATGATGATATGATCTGATTGATTTGATTTTGCTCCATCTGGAATTCATTGGGATTGGATTTGATTAAAAAAGTGTTGGATTTAAATTTAAAAAGTTAGCAAAGAAAATAAGAGTTTCAAGTTAAATAAAAATTAGAATTTTAAGTTTAAAAAAAATGAGTTAGAATTTTAAAATAAAAAACATTTGAATGTTGATTTTAAAAAATGTTAGAATTATTTTGAAAACTGTTAGAATTTAATTTTAAAAGGAATTTAAAAAAGAAAATAAAATGGCATTAGAATTTAATTTTAAAAGGAATTTAGAATTTTAATTTGAAAAAGGATGGTGTCAAAAAAAATTTAGATTTATTTTTTTAAAAAAAGGATAGATTTAATTTATAAAAAAAAAAGGTTAGATTTAATTTTTAAAATAGTTAGAAAAAAAAGATTTAATTTTAAAAAGAAGTTAGAGAAAAAAAAGATTTAATTTTTTTTAAAAAAGTTAGAAAAAAAGATTTAACTTTATAAAAGTTAGAAAAAAAAGATTTAGCTTTAAAAAAGTTAGAAAAAAAGATTTAGCTTTAAAAAGGAGTTGGAAAAAAGATTTAATTTTAAAAAGAAGTTAGAAAAAAAAATATTTAACTTTAAAAAGAAGTTAGATTTTTATTTTAAAAAAGGTATTAGAATTTGATTAAAAAATGTGTTAGAAATTAATTTAAAAAAGGTTATAAAAAAAATTTACTCTTAAAGAAAAGAAAAAAAAAAGTTAAATTTTAATCTAAATCCTAAAAGTTAGTAAGAAGAGCTTAAAATGATTTAAATAAATAAACTAAATAGAAAAGAAAAAAGAAGAAAAAAAGTTAATAAAAAACGTTAGTAAAGTTATAAAAAAAATTTAATTAAATTATTATTGGTTAAAAAAACAAGATTTAAAAAAAAAGGTTAATTTATTAAATTAATAAGAATTTAAAATAAAAATAAAAAAGAAAGGGTAAAATTTGGGGTATTACAATTATTTTTATGTTTTATTTTGTTTTTATATTTTATTTTATTTTTGGCTTAATTTGATTTCCGCACTTATTTTTCAGCTTTAGCAGTCTGCACGGAAACGATCATAACTGGAGTTCCGGGAATCGTTTGAGGCGTTTGAAAAATCGCCGGAAAGCTAGTTTATGTCTTTTGCGCTTGTTAATTGACATAGGAATCGAATAGAGATCGAAATCGCTTAGGAAATTGGTAAGGTAGAAACCCGTGATAAGCCGGAACCGAAAACACTAGATTGACTTATTTTGATAATCACTTATTTTAACCGCTTAATTGCATTTTCTTTATTTATCCGATCAGAAACCAAACCAACTCCCCCTCTATTTCATATTTGGTAGATTAATCACATAAAAGAATCCTTGAGACGATATCCGAGTTGAATTGTCGCTGTATTACGTTTTCATCAAAAACACTCGTTCTGATCCGCGCGCGACAGTTGATCAATGAGCTAGGCCCTCCACGACGGAGAGATGGATTGGGCCGACCCCGTGTGATGAGCGGGACAGAGCAATATATATATATATATATATATATATATATATATATATATATATATATATATATATATATATATATATATATATATATATATATATATATATATATATATATATATATATATATATATATATATATATATATATATATATATATATATATATATATATATATATATATATATATATATATATATATATATATATATATATATATATATATATATATATATATATATATATATATATATATATATATATATATATATATATATATATATATATATATATATATATATATATATATATATATATATATATATATATATATATATATATATATATATATATATATATATATATATATATATATATATATATATATATATATATATATATATATATATATTATACATATAATATATATATATATATATATATATATATATATATATATATATATATATATATATATTTATATATATATATATATATATATTTATATATATAAGAATCTTAATCGGTTGAGTAAGTAAATAAAATAATTAATTATATTTAATAATTAATTATTTAATTGAATATGTGCTTAAATATAAGTGGATGTCAAGATAATCCATTTCAAAATAATGAGAATTTTAAATGATTATCATTCTATATATAGGCTATGATCTCAAATATATTATGCTATAAGAAAATTATCTCTTTTTCTCCCCATTCGAAGAGTTTTCAAGACATTACGAGTACCAGTTGAGAAAAATCCACAAGCCAACCAGTGTCAAACACTTATCTTTACACTTTTGTATTTTAGAATTATCGTTGTCATTGTCTAAAAATCTTTCTCATTATATTCGTCAAGGTATTCCTATAATCATTAATATCAAAATGTCATAGATCCTAAGGTTTGTGTCCATGGGGAGACGCTTAAGCGCTCCCAGCGTGATGAGTGATCAGTGCATATTTATGCATTTTCTCCTATTTTTTTACTTAGGCATTTCTTTAGTTTATCTTGATTATTTTTATGTTTTATTTTGTTTTTATATTTTATTTTATTTTTGTCTTAATTTGATTTCCGCACTTATTTTTCAGCTTTAGCTGTCTGTACGGAAACGATCATAACTGGAGTTCCGGGAATCCGTTTGAGGCGTTCTAAAAATTGACGGAAAGCTAAGAGAGAGAGTTACGACTTTCGTGTTGGAGTCGAAGTCAGATTCGGAGCCAAAAATTCCAGAATTCCGTTTGAAGTTACTGCATTAGAATTTAATTTTAGTGTTGGGTCATGTGTTGGGTCTGGGTTATGTTTTCGACCCAGTTGGGTTATGACCCGAATTTGCTTTCTTTTTAAAGGAAAAATACTCGTGTTACTGTTCACCTAATTACATTTTCACGAAAAATACATTCGGAGCTTTGAGAGAACCATGGAGAGCTAATTCCTTAGAGTCATTCTGCTGTAATCGCGTTCCAACGCTTTGAGGTTTTTACTTTATCAATCTAATTCGTTTCTCTTTCAAGACTATTCTATGAATTGCTTTTGCTTAATCTGTTATTTTATAGAATTGTTTTGATTAAATTCGTATGATTGCATCCTTAGCTTTTATTCGCTGTTACGTCGCTTTGTCGTTAATTCGCGTTTATGATTCGCGTTTGCTTAATTCACGAAAACTTAATCCGTTTGCTTAATTTGGAATATAGGATTGGTAATCTAGTTTATGTCTTTTGCGCTTGTTAAATGACATAGGAATCGAATAGAGATCGAAATTGCTTTGGAAATTGGTAAGCTAGAAACCCGTGATAAGCCGGAACCGAAAACAGTAGATTGACTTATTTTGATAATCACTTATTTTAACCGCTTAATTGCATTTTCTTTATTTATCCGATCAGAAACCAAACCAACTCCCCCTCCATTTCGAATTTGGTAGATTAATCACATAAAAGAATCCTTGAGACGATATCCGAGTTGAATTGTCGCTGTATTACGTTTTCATCAAAAACACTCGTTCTGATCCGCGCGCGACAACTGATCAATGAGCTAGGCCCTCCACGACGGAGAGATGGATTGGGCCGACCCCGTGTGATGAGCGGGACAAAGCAATATCTATCTATATATATATATATATATATATATATATATATATATATATATATATATAATTATAATTATAATTATATATATATATATATATATATATATATATATATATATATATATATATATATATATATATATATATAAGAATCTTAATCGGTTGAGTAAGTAAATAAAATAATTAATTATATTTAATAATTAATTATTTAATTGAATATGTGCTTAAATATAAGTGGATGTCAAGATAATCCATTTCGAAATAATGAGAATTTTAAATGATTATCATTCTATATATAGGCTATGATCTCAAATATATCATGCTATAAGAAAATTATCTCTTTTTCTCCCCATTCGAAGAGTTTTCAAGACATTACGAGTACCAGTTGAGAAAAATCCACAAGCTAACCAGTGTCAAACACTTGTCTTTACACTTTTGTATTTTAGAATTATCGTTGTTATTGTCTAAAAATCTTTCTCATTATATTCGTCAATGTATTCCTATAATCATTAATATCAAAATGTCATAGATCCTAAGGTTTGTGTCCATGGGGAGACGCTTAAGCGCTCCCAGCGTGATGAGTGATCAGTGCATATTTATGCATTTTCTCCTATTTTTTTACTTAGGCATTTCTTTAGTTTATCTTGATTATTTTTATGTTTTATTTTGTTTTTATATTTTTTTTTTATTTTTGTCTTAATTTGATTTCCGCACTTATTTTTCAGCTTTAGCTGTCTGCACGGAAACGATCATAACTGGAGTTTCGGGAATCCGTTTGAGGCGTTCTAAAAATTGACGGAAAGCTAAGAGAGAGAGTTACGACTTTCGTGTTGGAGTCGAAGTCAGATTCGGAGCCAAAAATTCCAGAATTCCGTTTGAAGTTACTGCATTAGAATTTAATTTTAGTGTTGGGTCATGTATTGGGTCTGGGTTATGTTTTCGACCCAGTTGGGTTATGACCCGAATTTGCTTTCTTTTTAAAGGAAAAATACTCGTGTTACTGTTCACCTAATTACATTTTCACGAAAAATACATTCGGAGCTTTGAGAGAACCATGGAGAGCTAATTCCTTAGAGTCATTCTGCTGTAATCGCGTTCCAACGCTTTGAGGTTTTTACTTTATCAATCTAATTCGTTTCTCTTTCAAGACTATTCTATGAATTGCTTTTGCTTAATCTGTTATTTTATAGAATTGTTTTGATTAAATTCATATGATTGCATTCTTAGCTTTTATTCGCCGTTACGTCGCTTTGTCGTTAATTCGCGTTTATGATTCGTGTTTGCTTAATTCACGAAAACTTAATCCGTTTGCTTAATTTGGAATATAGGATTGGTAATCTAGTTTATGTCTTTTGCGCTTGTTAAATGACATAGGAATCGAATAGAGATCGAAATTGCTTAGGAAATTGGTAAGCTAGAAACCCGTGATAAGCCGGAACCGAAAACAGTAGATTGACTTATTTTGATAATCACTTATTTTAACCGCTTAATTGCATTTTCTTTATTTATCCGATCAGAAACCAAACCAACTCCCCCTCCATTTCGAATTTGGTAGATTAATCACATAAAAGAATCCTTGAGACAATATCCGAGTTGAATTGTCGCTGTATTACGTTTTCATCAAAAACACTCGTTTTGATCCGCGCGCGACAGCTGATCAATGAGCTAGGCCCTCCACGACGGAGAGATGGATTGGGCCGACCCCGTGTGATGAGCGGGACAGAGCAATATCTATATATATATATATATATATATATATATATATATATATATATATATATATATATATATATATATATATATATATATATATATATATATATATATATATATATATATATATATATATATATATATATATATATATATATATATATATATATATATATATATATATATATATATATATATATATATATATATATATATATATATATATATATATATATATATATATATATATATATAAGAATCTTAATCGGTTGAGTAAGTAAATAAAATAATTAATTATATTTAATAATTAATTATTTAATTGAATATGTGCTTAAATATAAGTGGATGTCAAGATAATTCATTTCGAAATAATGAGAATTTTAAATGATTATCATTCTATATATAGGCTATGATCTCAAATATATCATGCTATAAGAAAATTATCTCTTTTTCTCCCCATTCGAAGAGAGACATTACGAGTACCAGTTGAGAAAAATCCACAAGCCAACCAGTGTCAAACACTTGTCTCTACACTTTTGTATTTTAGAATTATCGTTGTCATTGTCTAAAAATCTTTCTCATTATATTCGTCAAGGTATTCCTATAATCATTTATATCAAAATGTCATAGATCCTTAGGTTTGTGTCCATGGGGAGACGCTTAAGCGCTCCCGGCGTGATGAATGATAAGTGCATACTTATGAACTTTCTCCTATATTTTTACTTAGGCATTTCTTTACTTTATCTTGATTATTTTTATGTTTTATTTTGTTTTTATATTTTATTTTATTTTTGGTTTGATTTGATTTCCGCACTTATTTTTCAGCTTTAGCAGTCTGCACAGAAACGATCATAACTGGAGTTCTGGGAATCCGTTTGAGGCGTTCTAAAAATCGCCGGAAAGCTAAGAGAGAGAGCTACGACTTTCGTGTTGGAGTCGAAGTCATATTCGGAGCAAAAAATTCCACAATTCCGTTTGAAGTTACTGCATTAGAATTTAATTTTAGTGTTGGGTCACGTATTGGGTCTGGGTTATGTTTTCGACCCAGTTGGGTTATGACCCGAATTTGCTTTCTTTTTAAAGGAAAAATACTCGTGTTAATGTTCACCTAATTACATTTTCACGAAAAATACATTCGGAGCTTTGAGAGAACCATGGAGAGCAAATTCCTTAGAGTCATTCTGCTGTAATCGCGTTCCAACGCTTTGAGGTTTTTACTTTATCAATCTAATTCGTTTCTCTTTCAAGACTATTCTATGAATTGCTTTTGCTTAATCTGTTATTTTATAGAATTGTTTTGATTAAATTCGTATGATTGCATCCTTAGCTTTTATTCGCCGTTACGTCGCTTTGTCGTTAATTCGCGTTTATAATACGTGTTTGCTTAATTCACGAAAATTTAATCCGTTTGCTTAATTTGGAATATAGGATTGTTAATCTAGTTTATGTCTTTTGCGCTTGTTAATTGACATAGGAATCGAATAGAGATCGAAATCGCTTAGGAAATTGGTAAGGTAGAAACCCGTGATAAGCCGGAACCGAAAACAGTAGATTGACTTATTTTGATAATCACTTATTTTAACCGCTTAATTGCATTTTCTTTATTTATCCGATCAGAAACCAAACCAACTCCCCCTCCATTTCGAATTTGGTAGATTAATCACATAAAAGAATCCTTGAGACGATATCCGAGTTGAATTGTCGTTGTATTACGTTTTCATCAAAAACACTCGTTCTGATCCGCGCGCGACAACTGATCAATGAGCTAGGCCCTCCACGACGGAGAGATGGATTGGGCCGACCCCGTGTGATGAGCGGGACAGAGCAATATCTCTCTCTCTCTCTCTCTCTCTCTCTCTCTCTATATATATATATATATATATATATATATATATATATATATATATATATATATATATATATAATTATATATATATATATATATATATATATATATATATAATTATATATATATATATATATATATATATATATATATAATTATATATATATATATATATATATATATAAGAATCTTAATCGGTTGAGTAAGTAAATAAAATAATTAATTATATTTAATAATTAATTATTTAATTGAATATGTGCTTAAATATAAGTGGATGTCAAGATAATCCATTTCGAAATAATGAGAATTTTAAATGATTATCATTCTATATATAGGCTATGATCTCAAATATATCGTGCTATAAGAAAATTATCTCTTTTTCTCCCCATTCGAAGAGTTTTCAAGACATTACGAGTACCAGTTGAGAAAAATCCACAAGCCAACCAGTGTCAAACACTTGTGTTTACACTTTTGTATTTTAGAATTATCGTTGTCATTGTCTAAAAATCTTTCTCATTATATTCGTCAAGGTATTCCTATAATCATTAATATCAAAATGTCATAGATCCTAAGGTTTGTGTCCATGGGGAGACGCTTAAGCGCTCCCAGCGTGATGAGTGATCAGTGCATATTTATGCATTTTCTCCTATTTTTTTACTTAGGCATTTCTTTAGTTTATCTTGATTATTTTTATGTTTTATTTTGTTTTTATATTTTATTTTATTTTTGTCTTAATTTGATTTCCGCACTTATTTTTCAGCTTTAGCTGTCTGCACGAAAACGATCATAACTGGTGTCCGGGAATCCGTTTGAGGCGTTCTAAAAATCGCCGGAAAGCTAAGAGAGAGAGCTACGAATTCGTGATGGAGTCGAAGTTAGATTCGGAGCCAAAAATTCCAGAATTCCGTTTGAAGTTACTGCATTAGAATTTAATTTTAGTGTTGGGTCATGTATTGGGTCTGGGTTATGTTTTCGACCCAGTTGGGTTATGACTCGAATTTGCTTTCTTTTTAAAGGAAAAATACTCGTGTTACTGTTCACCTAATTACATTTTCACGAAAAATACATTCGGAGCTTTGAGAGAACCATGGAGAGCAAATTCCTTAGAGTCATTCTGCTGTAATCGCGTTCCAACGCTTTGAGGTTTTTACTTTATCAATCTAATTCGTTTCTCTTTCAAGACTATTCTATGAATTGCTTTTGCTTAATCTGTTATTTTATAGAATTGTTTTGATTAAATTCGTATGATTGCATCCTTAGCTTTTATTCGCCGTTACGTCGCTTGTCGTTAATTCGCGTTTATAATTCGTGTTTGCTTAATTCCGAAAACTTAATCTGTTTGCTTAATTTGGAATATAGGATTGTTAATCTAGTTTATGTCTTTTGCGCTTGTTAAATGACATAGGAATCGAATAGAGATCGAAATTGCTTAGGAAATTGGTAAGCTAGAAACCCGTGATAAGCCGGAACCGAAAACAGTAGATTGACTTATTTTGATAATCACTTATTTTAACCGCTTAATTGCATTTTCTTTATTTATCCGATCAGAAACCAAACCAACTCCCCCTCCATTTCGAATTTGGTAGATTAATCACATAAAAGAATCCTTGAGACGATATCCGAGTTGAATTATCGCTGTATTACATTTTCATCAAAAAGACTCATTCTGATCCGCGCGCGACAGCTGATCAATGAGCTAGGCCCTCCACGACGGAGAGATGGATTGGGCCGACCCCGTGTGATGAGCTGGACAGAGCAATATCTCTCTCTCTCTCTCTCTCTCTCTCTCTCTCTCTCTCTCTCTCTCTCTCTCTCTCTCTCTCTCTCTCTCTCTCTCTCTCTCTCTCTCTCTCTCTCTCTCTCTCTCTCTCTCTCTCTCTCTCTCTCTCTCTCTCTCTCTCTCTCTCTCTCTCTATATATATATATATATATATATATATATATATATATATATATATATATATATATATATATATATATATATATATATATATATATATATATATATATATATATATATATATAAGAATCTTAATCGGTTGAGTAAGTAAATAAAATAATTAATTATATTTAATAATTAATTATTTAATTGAATATGTGCTTAAATATAAGTGGATGTCAAGATAATCCATTTCGAAATAATGAGAATTTTAAATGATTATCATTCTATATATAGGCTATGATCTCAAATATATCATGCTATAAGAAAATTATCTCTTTTTCTCCCCATTCGAAGAGTTTTCAAGACATTACGAGTACCAGTTGAGAAAAATCCACAAGCCAACCAGTGTCAAACACTTGTCTTTACACTTTTGTATTTTAGAATTATCATTGTCATTGTCTAAAAATATTTCTCATTATATTCGTCAAGGTATTCCTATAATCATTAATATCAAAATGTCATAGATCCTAAGGTTTGTGTCCATGGGGAGACGCTTAAGCGCTCCCAGCGTGATGAGTGATCAGTGCATATTTATGCATTTTCTCCTATTTTTTTACTTAGGCATTTCTTTAGTTTATCTTGATTATTTTTATGTTTTATTTTGTTTTTATATTTTATTTTATTTTTGTCTTAATTTGATTTCCGCACTTATTTTTCAGCTTTAGCTGTCTGCACGGAAACGATCATAACTGGAGTCCGAAAATCCGTTTGAGGCGTTCTAAAAATCGTCGGAAAGCTAAGAGAGAGAGCTATGACTTTCATGTTGGAGTCAAAGTCAGATTCGGAGCCAAAATTCCAGAATTCCGTTTGAAGTTACTGCATTAGAATTTAATTTTAGTGTTGGGTCATGTATTGGGCCTGGGTTATGTTTTCGACCCAGTTGGGTTATGACCCGAATTTGCTTTCTTTTTAAAGGAAAAATAATCGTGTTACTGTTCACCTAATTACATTTTCATGAAAAATATATTCGGAGCTTTGAGAGAACCATGGAGAGCTAATTCCTTAGAGTCATTCTGCTGTAATCGCGTTCCAACACTTTGAGGTTTTTACTTTATCAATCTAATTCGTTTCTCTTTCAACACTATTCTATGAATTGCTTTTGCTTAATCTGTTATTTTATAGAATTGTTTTGATTAAATTCGTATGATTGCATCCTTAGCTTTTATTCGCCGTTACGTCGCTTTGTCGTTATTTCGCGTTTATAATTCGTGTTTGCTTAATTCACGAAAACTTAATTCGTTTGCTTAATTTGGAATATAGGATTGGTAATCTAGTTTATGTCTTTTGCGCTTGTTAATTGACATAGGAATCGAATAGAGATCGAAATCGCTTAGGAAATTGGTAAGGTAGAAACCCGTGATAAGCCGGAACCGAAAACAGTAGATTAACTTATTTTGATAATCACTTATTTTAACCGCTTAATTGCATTTTCTTTATTTATCCGATCAGAAACCAAACCAACTCCCCCTCCATTTCGAATTTGGTAGATTAATCACATAAAAGAATCCTTGAGACGATATCCGAGTTGAATTATCGCTGTATTACGTTTTCATCAAAAAGACTCATTCTGATCCGCGCGCGACAGCTGTTCAATGAGCTAGGCCCTCCACGACGGAGAGATGGATTGGGCCGACCCCGTGTGATGAGCGGGACAGAGCAATATATATATATATATATATATATATATATATATATATATATATATATATATATATATATATATATATATATATATATATATATATATATATATTATATATATATATATATATATATATATATATATATATATATATATATATATATATATATAATATATATATATATATATATATATATATATATATATATATATATATATATATATATATATATATATATATATATATATGTATTATATATATATATATATATATATATTATATATAATATATATATATATATATATATATATATATATATATATATATATATATATATATATGTATTATATATATATATATATATATATATATATATATATATATATATATTATATATAATATATATATATATATATATATATATATATATATATATATATATATATATATATATATATATATATATATATATATATATATATTATATATATATATATATATATATATATATATATATATATATATATATATATATATATAGATAGATAGATAGATATATATATATATAAGAATCTTAATCGGTTGAGTAAGTAAATAAAATAATAATTATATTTAATATTTAATTATTTAATTGAATATGTGCTTAAATATAAGTGGATGTCAAGATAATCCATTTCGAAATAATGAGAATTTTAAATGATTAACATTCTATATATAGGCTATGATCTCAAATATATCATGCTATAAGAAAATTATCTCTTTTTCTCCCCATTCGAAGAGTTTTCAAGACATTACGAGTACCGGTTGAGAAAAATCCACAAGCCAACCAGTGTCAAACACTTGTCTCTACACTTTTGTATTTTAGAATTATCGTTGTCATTGTCTAAAAATCTTTCTCATTATATTCGTCAAGGTATTCCTATAATCATTAATATCAAAATGTCATAGATCCTAAGGTTTGTGTCCATGGGGAGACGCTTAAGCGCTCCCGGCGTGATGAATGATCAGTGCATATTTATGAACTTTCTCCTATATTTTACTTAGGCATTTCTTTACTTTATCTTGATTATTTTTATGTTTTATTTTGTTTTTATATTTTATTTTATTTTTGGTTTAATTTGATTTCCGCACTTATTTTTCAGCTTTAGCAGTCTGCACAGAAACGATCATAACTGGAGTTCTGGGAATCCGTTTGAGGCGTTCTAAAAATCGCCGGAAAGCTAAGAGAGAGAGCTACGACTTTCGTGTTGGAGTCGAAGTCAGATTCGGAGCAAAAAATTCCAGAATTCCGTTTGAAGTTACTGCATTAGAATTTAATTTTAGTGTTGGGTCATGTATTGGGCCTGGGTTATGTTTTCGACCCAGTTGGGTTATGACCCGAATTTGCTTTCTTTTTAAAGGAAAAATACTCGTGTTACTGTTCACCTAATTACATTTTCACGAAAATACATTCGGAGCTTTGAGAGAACCATGGAAAGCTAATTCCTTAGAGTCATTCTGCAGTAATCGCGTTCCAACGCTTTGAGGTTTTTACTTTATCAATCTAATTCGTTTCTCTTTCAATACTATTCTATGAATTGCTTTTGTTTAATCTGTTATTTTATAGAATTGTTTTGATTAAATTCGTATGATTGCATCCTTAGCTTTTATTCGCCGTTATGTCGCTTTGTCGTTAATTCGCGTTTATAATTCGTGTTTGCTTAATTCACGAAAACTTAATCTGTTTGCTTAATTTGGAATATAGGATTGGTAATCTAATTTATGTCTTTTGCGCTTGTTAATTGACATAGGAATCGAA
>CAWUDS030004383.1:85000-87500 GCA_963859935.3 Lathyrus sativus | reverse complement strand
ATCTCTTTTTCTCCCCATTCGAAGAGTTTTCAAGACATTACGAGTACCGGTTGAGAAAAATCCACAAGCCAACCAGTGTCAAACACTTGTCTCTACACTTTTGTATATAAGAATTATCGTTGTCATTGTCTAAAAATCTTTCTCATTATATTCGTCAAGGTATTCCTATAATCATTAATATCAAAATGTCATAGATCCTAAGGTTTGTGTCCATGGAGAGACGCTTAAGCGCTCCCGGCGTGATGAATGATCAATGCATATTTATACACTTTCTCCTATATTTTTACTTAGGCATTTCCTTTACTTTATCTTGATTATTTTTATGTTTTATTTGTTTTTATATTTTATTTTATTTTTGGCTTAATTTGTTTTCCGCACTTATTTTTCAGCTTTAGCAGTCTGCACGGAAACGATCATAACTGGAGTTCGGGAATCCGTTTGAGGCGTTCTAAAAATCGCCGGAAAGCTAAGAGAGAGAGCTACGACTTTCGTGTTGGAGTCGAAGTCAGATTCGGAGCCAAAATTCCAGAATTCCGTTTGAAGTTACTGCATTAGAATTTAATTTTAGTGTTGGGTCATGTATTGGGCCTGGGTTATGTTTTCGACCCAGTTGGGTTATGACCCGAATTTGCTTTCTTTTTAAAGAAAAATACTCGTGTTACTGTTCACCTAATTACATTTTCACGAAAAATACATTCGGAGCTTTGAGAGAACCATGGAGAGCTAATTCCTTAGAGTCATTCTGCAGTAATCGCGTTCCAACGCTTTGAGGTTTTTACTTTATCAATCTAATTCGTTTCTCTTTCAATACTATTCTATGAATTGCTTTTGCTTAATCTGTTATTTTATAGAACTGTTTGATTAAATTCGTATGATTGCATCCTTAGCTTTTATTCGCCGTTATGTCGCTTTGTCATTAATTCGCGTTTATAATTCGTGTTTGCTTAATTCACGAAAACTTAATCTGTTTGCTTAATTTGGAATATAGGATTGGTAATCTAGTTTATGTCTTTTGCGCTTGTTAATTGACATAGGAATTGAATAGAGATCGAAATCGCTTAGGAAATTGGTAAGGTAGAAACCCGTGATAAGCCGGAACCGAAAACAGTAGATTGACTTATTTTGATAATCACTTATTTTAAACCGCTTAATTGCATTTTCTTTATTTATCCGATCAGAAACAAAACCAACTCCCCCTCCATTTCGAATTGTTAGATTAATCACATAAAAGAATCCTTGAGACGATATCCGAGTTGAATTGTCGCTGTATTACATTTTCATCAAAACACTCGTTCTGATCCGCGCGCGACAGCTGATCAATGAGCTAGACCCTCCACGGACGGAGAGATGGATTGGCCGACCCCGTGTGATGTGCGGGACAGAGCAATATATATATATATATATATTATATAATATATATAGTATATATTATATATATATATATATATATATATATATATATATATATATATATATATATATATATATATATATATAATATATATATATATATATATATAATATATATATATATATATATATATATATATATATATATATATATATATATATATATATATATATATATATATATATATATATATATATATATATATAATATTTATATATATATATATATACTATTATATATATATATATATATATATATATATATATATATATATATATATATATATATATTATATATATATATATATATATATATATATATATATATATATATATATATTATAATATATATATATATATATATATATATATATATATATATATAATATATATAATATATATATATATATATATATATATATATATATATATATATATATATATATATATATATATATATATACTATATATATATATATATATATATATATATATAATATATATATATATATATATATATATATATATATATATATATATATATATATACATATATATATATATAATATATATATATATATATATATATATATATATACATATATATATAGTATATATATATATATATATATATATATATATATATATATATATATATACATATATATATATATATATATATATATATATATATATATATATATACATAATATATATATATATATATATATATATATATATATATATATATATATATATATATATATATAACATATATATATATATATAAGAATCTTAATCGGTTGAGTAAGTAAATAAAATAATTAATTATATTTAATATTTAATTATTTAATTGAATATGTGCTTAAATATAAGTGCATGTCAAGATAATCCATTTCGAAATAATGAGAATTTTAAATGATTATCATTCTATATATAGGCTATGATCTCAAATATATCATGCTATAAGAAAAATTATCTCTTTTTCTCCCTATTCGAAGAGTTTTTCAAGCCATTACGAGTACCGCTTGAGAAAAATCCACAAGCAACCAGTGTCAAAACACTTGTCTCTACACTTTTGTATTTAAGA